>CAUYLG010029363.1:0-78299 GCA_963573385.1 Cacajao melanocephalus | reverse complement strand
ATCCTATTTATTGGAAAAAAGTCACAGGTCCCACTCACTCAAGAGAAGGGGACTGCACGAGGGTGTCAATACCAGGAGGCAGGGATCACTGGAGACAACACTAGTTTGTCTGCCACGCTGGAAGTGGCATGCCAACCTATTGTTCTCTTTGGCTTTTGGCTTCACCCTCTAAGGCATCTTTCCCTTTCCTCTAGCTTTCTTGACCACTTCTGAAGAGGGCACTAGAAACTGCCTTTTGAGCAACTATGCCTGCTTGTTGCCCACACAAAGTTGGAGGTCCAGAGTCTTTTAACATTTAGTCCCTTTTAATCCAGGTTAATGCCATTATATATCTTCCTAAAGTGTATTGTGGGTTTTATGTGTCTAATTGGAGTCTGCTCTATGTACCAAAAGCCTCACTCACAATTATTTTTGAGATTGCTCCCTATGGGTTTAATCACAGGTGTGTCAGGCTGTGTGAGACAACAATCTTATGATTCCTAGAAGAAACTTAAGTTCCTAGGGACTACAGGCTCCTGTCACCATGCCTGGCTGATTTTTCTATTTTGTTGTTGTTGTTGTTGTAGAGATGGGGTTTCACCATGTTGCCCAAGCTGGTCTCGAACTCCTCAGCTTAAGCGACCCACCTACCTCAGCCTCCCAAAGTGCAGGGATTACAGGTGTGAGCCATCACGCTTGGCCTAGAGTAATATCCTCTATTATCAAGGTAGAAGGTTCAACATATATTCATTAGGTCTACTTTACAGATATTGTTATTTAGCTCACTTATATCCTTATATATATTTTTTGTCTCCTTAACTTCAGTCTTGGATGAGAGAGTGGCGTGTTAAAGTTTTCTGTTATTTCTAGGTTTCTATTCATTTTTCCTGCATAATTTTTTATGCAAATGTTACGTGCTTTGACAAGGCAGAGGTAACACAACGGAAACAGTGAAAAAGGAGAGAAAGAGGAAAGTACAAAGAGCTCTTTGTTGTACAGGAAGTAGGTGGGAGCCAAAGGACGCCATTTAAAGTTGACAAACCAGATAACTGTAGCTGTAACACTCATAAGAAGTATACGTTCACTGTGAATTGTTAGCCTCTCTGAATCACTTATTTTAAACGTGTCTCTCATAAATAACAGACAGTAAGACATTGGTTTGTAAGCCGATCTGAAGTTCCTTTTAATAGGTAAGTCCTTTCACATGCACTGATTTAACTTACATGCTTTGACTTAATATATTTACTGTATGATGGTACATTTACTGCATGTTTTTCACTGTGATCTATTGCCTTCATTATTGTTTCTTTGAGCACTGATGGAGATGTACATTTTTATTCTAGTGATTATACCATGTATTCTAAACTATTATTTTTAATAGTATAGTACACCTTTAATGCTCTAAATCTCCCTTTTTCCTTATTTACACTTCATATATTTGGTTTGTCAACTTTAATATTCTTTGACTTCCACCTATCGCCTAAGCAACAAGTAGCTCCTTGTACTTTCCCCTTCTTCTCTCCTTTTTTGTTTTGCTACTTCTGCCTTGTCAAGGCATACACCATTCAATACTATTTGATATGATTAGGCTTTGTGTCCCCACCAAAACCTCATCTTGAATTGTAATCCCCAGGTGTTGAGGGTGAGACCTGGTGGGAGGTGACTGGATCATGGGGGTGGTTTCCGCCATGCTGTTTTCATGATAGTGAGTTCTTGCAAGAGCTGATGGTTTTATAAGACAGTTTTCCCTGCTTGCTCTCTCTTTCCTGCCACCATGTGAAGGAGGTCTTTGCTTCCCCTTCGCCTTCTACCGTGATTCTAAGTTTCCTGAGGCCTCTCCAGCCATATGGAACTGTGAGTCAAACCTCTTTCTTTATAAATTACCCAATCTGAGGTACTATCTTTTTTTTTTTTTTTTTTTTTGAGACAGAGTCTCATGTCGCCCCAGGGTGAAGTGGCATGATCTTGGCTCACTGCAACCTCTGCTCCCTGGGTTCAAGCAATTCTAGTGCCTCAGCCTCCCAAGTAGCTGGGATTACAGGCACACACCACCATATCCTGGTAATTTTTGTATTTTCAGTAAAGACGGGGATTCACCATGTTGGCCAGACTGGTCTCAAACTCCTGACCTCAGGTGATCTTCCCACCTTGGCCTCCCAAAGTGCTGAGATTATAGGAGTGAGTCACCACACCCGGCCAGGTTCTATCTTTATAACCGTGTGAGGATGGACTAATACTGTTCTTCCACCCGTATCCCCACTTCCATTTGGCCTCAGATCTACAACTAAAGATATTCAAGGCCAGGTGTGGTGGCTCACACTTGTTATCCCAGCACTTTGGGAGGCCAAGGCGGGTGGATCACCAGAGATCAGGAGTTCGAGACCAGACTGACCAACATGTTGAAACTCTGTCTCTACTAAAAATACACAAAATAAGCTGGGCATGGTGGCGGGCACCTGTAATCCCAGCTACTCAGGGGGCTGGGGCAGGAGAATCGCTTGAACCTGGGAGGTGTGGGTTGCAGTGAGCCAAGATCATGCCATTGCACTCCAGCCTGGGCAACAAGCAAAAAAAAAAAAAAAAAAAAAAAGATATTCAACAGTCATCTCCAGTCCTTTTGCTCAAGTTTCCCTAATGATCTCCTAGTTGGATGGATGAAGCTTGTCTTTTAGTAGAATCCTAAGGAAGAAGTTGTGAGTATAATATTCCCAGGGCTCTTGCATAATTAAAACTTCTTCCTATACCCTTGATTGTTAAAGGACAGCTTGGCTGAATACAAAATCCTTAGTTCACACGTTTGAGTTTCTTGAAAAGGTTGCCCCACTGCTATCTTGCTTTGTTGAGAAGTCTGATGCCAACCAGATCTTTCCTTTGTAAGAGACTAGGTCTTTTGGTCTAGAAGCTTAGTTTTTTTTCTTTGCCTTCAGAGTATAGTTGGTAGGGTATGTCTCAGAGTTGATCATTCTGAATCAATATTCTACGTAACAAGATAGACCCTTTCAAGATACAGTTTCAGGTTTTCTTCTGTTTTCAGAAAGTTCTTTTGGGTGTATTTGAATTTTAGTATTTGAATTTTAAATACTAACTCCATTCCACTGTCTTATCTTTTGTTTTCAGGAATTCCAATTTTATCTGTATCATCTTTTCTTTGACGATCTTCTTTATCATTTTATTTCTGAGTCTTTTTGGTTCTTCCTTTAATGTTGTTTCTCGTAGCTTTTCTTACTCCTCCCTTCTATGTGCCATAATGTACTTGTGGCCATATCTATTTTCATTATGATAGATTATAATTTAGTCTTCATATCTGTGATGATTTATCTTTTTGTTCAAATTATTTCCCAAGTTCGGTCAGTTCTCTTCTCACACATGCCTGTAGCTTTTTCATTTTTATTCTGAGTTTTTGAATTTCTGATCTGTGGTGTCCTTTTATATCCACAGTTATTTTATTTTCAAATTCATGTTGGAGTGCTTTGTTACAGTTTGCTGTTTCATGGTCCAAGGCGGCCTTTTTCTCCTGGTCAATAATGAAAAATGTCTTTAAAAAGTAACATCTAGGTGGTAATAGGGGGAGATGTCTGTTTTCTTCGGAATCTTGGGCTTGCTGCTGTATCTCATGGGCTGTTATCTTGAACCTCTTTCTTCCTTTGCTCCCTGTCATTCACCATGCCTCCAAAAGACACCACTCCCTTCAAGATGGAGTCATCTCCACCATAAGTGAGCCTCTGTCCCACTCAATTTCTAAGCCCCTTCCTTTCAGCTTCTCACTAGCTACTTTTCTGATCCACCAGGTCTCACCCAGAGTGGCAAAATCCTGCAGATAAGTTGGAGAGGAAGGAAAAAGGAACTCATGATACAAATACGAGGAAGAAAACTCAAAGTGAGAATCACTTTTCAGCTGACGAAATACTCCAAAATAAAAAAGAAATCCAGTATTTGGGAAATTCTTCCTGAGAGAGATGACACAATTTCTTCAACAAGTGGACTGCAAGAAGAGAGAGGGTGGGGAGTGAGGGAGAAAAAGGGAGAGAAGTTCTAAACTGTGCCACTTGGGAGATGGCCCCTCTCAGTGATCTGTGGGTAGAGCTGAAGGGAGGGCACAGGAAGCACATCCACCAGGCACATGGTTTGGGTGGGAGGTGGTGAATTACACCAGGTGAGTGTGGGGAGGGAGGAGGGATGAAGGAGGGAGAAGGAAGAGATGCTGAAAGGAGAGAATGGGGACAGCATGGAGAGGGTGAGCATGGGTGGGTAAGAGAAGCCCTGGGAGGCATCTCAGACAGCTAAAACGAGGAGGGCAGCGCATGGGAAAGAAGGGGCTGTGGGGTTTGGATTGGGGGAGAGGATGGACAGTAGGATCAAGGTATGGGGTGGGGGTGGTTGTGGGTCATGGTTTGGGAGGAGTGAGCAGAGTTAGGGTTGGAGAAAGAGACAGGATGAGGTCAAGGGGTGAGAGAGGGCTTTGTCTCCCCCATTCTGCTGATTTGAGTCCCTAGATTAGCTTTAATTCTGCCTCTTCGAGGGGAAAAGTCATAGTTTTCCATCGGACATATCCCAGTCTCAGTGTTGTCCTCTCCTGGGATAAAAGACAGGAAAAGAGAGATGCTTTTCTGCTCTGAGACACAAGGGCACAAGGACATGAGTGCCTATCTATTTTCAGGCAGATGTGACGAGGCCGGCTTCAAGATGGTCCTGGACACTCCAAGGAGTCAGCATGGGCAGGAGGAGCTGTTCAGAGCAAGGAAGGGAGCCCTGCTATGCAGGCCATGTCTCCAAGTGGGGTCAGTAAATCTGGGCAGGCAGGGGCAACAGGGATGGATGCCTGTTCACTCCAGAGGCCCCTGGGTCTGAGACAAGATTCTCTGCTCCAGTTTGGCGAACTGGGGGAGGAGGGCCTCGTAGACCTAGAAGAGCAGAAAAAGCAGTTTAGAACAGGGAGGCGGGAAATACCTCTTACATCTGGTTGCACCTTGCAATTTAAAAATTTTAAATCTTGTTTACTTGCAATTTAACTTTTTAGCTGGGCAAAAGAAAGAAAGCATCAATTCACAAAAGGGGAAATGCTAGTACTTCTCAAACCTATAGTTTAAGATTTTCTTAAACTGTAAAATTATGACAAGAAACCAATGTTTATGATCAAATCTATGAAATTTTTAAAAAATTCTGGTGAAAGTACCTAGAACTGGCTGCCTCATTGCACAGCTAGTGAAAGTTGGTGGTATAACTCTTTTGGAAATAGACTTGACTTCTAAAAATTATTATTATTTTTATTTTTGGAGATGGAGTCTCGCTCTGTCACCAGGCTGGAGTGCAGTGGTGTGACCTCAGCTCACTGCAACCTCTGCTACCTGGGTTCAAGCAATTCTCCTGCCTCAGCCTCCTGCATAGCTTGGATTACAGGTGCCTGTCACTGTGCCTGGCAAATTTTTGTAGTTTTTAGTAGAGATAGGGTTTCACCATCTTGGCTAGGCTGTTCTTGAACTCCTGACCTCGTGATCCACCCGCCTCAGCCTCCCAAAGTGCTGGGATTACAGGCATGAGCCACCACACCCAGCCAGACTTGACTTTATATCTGTATTAAGGAGGCCATAGTGTGGGACCCAGTTATTCTACTTCAGTGAAGCTCTCCTAAGGAAATAATCCCAAATGTAGGATGCCAAGTCCACCAAGGGTCTTCTTTGATACCACTAAACATTCAGACGCATGAGACCACCATGAGCTAAAGGAGGACAGCCTGGAGAACACAGTGGCGGCAGGTGCTCCTCTTCAATGGAACACCATGTAGTTCCGTGGCTGTCCAGGAGGGGGCCGCTTTGCCTCCCAACCAGGTTACAGCCCAGGCACAAAGTGTTGAGATCCACATTGAACAGAGGCAAGAACGACCCTGGCTTCAGAACTTCATGTCCCACAAAAGTATCTCCTGTAACAACTCAGCAGGCAGCAGGCATGCCCAGGAGGAGTCACTGCGCCCGATGAAGCCCTGAGGAAGACTTCTCACCAGGCAATTACGGTCTTCTCAGTTCAGATGCAGTTTCCCAAGCAAAGGCCATTTTTACATAAGCAATGTCGCCTCTACTTTTATGAGATCTCAAGGGAAACAGAGCTAGACAGTTACCCAGAGGTCAAATTCTCATGTAGAACAGGAAAGGGTTTAAAAAATAAAAATCCTTTATCTACAAAGACTTAATTATAATTGAAAAACAAAAAGCAACTGCACTAAGACACGGAAAATGCTCAAGTAAAGTGTGGTTCATTTGCCAGATTATTATTACTATTATTTGTTTTTGTAGAGACAAGATCTCCTGACCTCAAATCCACAAAACATACATTTTTCTCAGTATCACATGACACCTATTTTAAAAGTGACCACATAATTGGAAGTCAATCACTCCTCAGCAATTGCATAGCATTTCACAGGTTTAAATAAAATATTGGTTGGCTGCTTGTTTGTTATTTTCATCTCTTATTTCTTCCTGTCTCCATTGTTAAGCACAATTATTGGCATAAAAGAAGTTTTTAATACCCATTTTTAGACTGCATTCTAGCCTGGGAAATAGAACAAGAATCCCGTTCTCTCTCCCTCTTTCTCTTCTTCTTTCTTTCTCTCTTACGTTCTTTTTTTTTTCTTTCTTTCTTTCACTTTCTTTCTTTTCTCTCTTTTTCTTTCTTTCTAAAAATTAAAAAAAAAATCAGTGGATCATACAGGCAGTGTAGGAAAGCAATATGTGAATCTAGAAGTAAAACACATGATTCTTTTCAAAATTAGTTACCCAAAGGAAAAAGTGATATTTTTTCCTTAATAAAACTAAACACAGTCTAATCAATCTAAAATTAAAACATCTGAGTTAGCTTAGCCAAACATATAATCATGTACACCTTACTAGAATCTAAACTCAGAATATTTTAACATTAATCTTTTCCCAAAGTATCTCACAGAAAGTAAACTATCAGCTTCAAAAATAATATTTTAAATATTCAATTAATCTTCATATGGTGGTAAATTATATACATTAATAATATACCTATGGAAGACATATGTGATTTTAACTCACAGTTGAATGAATTATTAATCACTCATTCATTTGCTATCCAAAAACTGTTTTTTGAACTCATACTACATATGAAATACAACTCTAGGCACTATCATATGGAGTTTACATTAGTGAAACAGACAGTGAAGAAATAAGCAATTAAATGCATACAATATAAAATGATGATGAGGATTAATGGAGAAAGATAAAACCATGGTAATAGACATAAACTTCCGCAAAAGTGGAGGATATTAAAATTTTATCCTCCATGGGGAATATAAAATTTTTACACCTTGCTCAGAGACACCTTTAATGATTGCAGTTCAGGAGAAACTGCAAGATTGGACATATACAATTAATAGTTGTCAGTGAATAAATATTAATGAAAATCACAAGACTGTTGAGATCAACAAGTGAATTGTGTGCAAATAAAATATGACACCCAAGGACTGAGCCCTGGGGTTACCCAAGGTTTGCAGGTCAAGAAGAGAAGGAACCAGCAATAAGACAGAATAAACAGAGAGGTGAGGGGAAAATCAACAAAATGTGGCACCCTTAAAGCCAAAGTGCAAATATAAGAACATTAATGAGAAGACAGTGATCACTAGTGTTAAATGTTGCTGATTTCCCACAAGGAAAGAGACCGTCCAATGGAATTACCAGTGTGCAGGTGATTGATGCTCTTGAAAAAGTCTGTTTAGTCGGAAAGCATAGGGGTACAGCTTTATTGGAGAGGATTTATTAAAGGGATAAAGGGAATTGTTCTATTTTGTGTATTTCTTACTGGAAGTTCATCTCTCTTCTTCATTGGACACAATAATTCAGGTCTTGCTTTGGAGAGAATTTTGTCTTTTTCATTCATCTCTTTTCTGAGTTTTATTAGCTATCATTTCCGATCTTTCTGTCTTGTCATGCATGTTTTGACATTGTGAATTTCTAACTTTAATGTTGTCTCTTTTCTTATGTGTTGGTTAAATTAGTTTTATTCAAATGGGTATGTAGATACAGTTTTTCTTTCTATAATGTTTCAGTGTACGTGCATGTGTAAAAGCAGGAATATATTTATCTACTGAAAAGTTTTGATTACTTTTTCTTCTTGCACTGTTTTTTAAATGAGAGCTATGTTTTTTCTGTTCATAGTTATTTGCATCGGATTTTCTTAAAACAATAATCAGTTCAGTCTGAGTGGGGAGGGGAGGTGTAGAAGGCTTTGGGTAACAAATGTGGTTTTAGTTTTGGCATGTTCAATTCTCTTTTCCCCTCTATGTGCGTTCCATTAATACATGCTTCTTGACTTATCAGATTTATTCTCAGTCTTTGATATTATTATACTTTGGTGGCACTCTTATTTTACTATTAATGTCATGCCTTTAAGGAACACTGTGTCCTCTAACTTAACTTCCTACAGTACCTATCAGGCAATTCCAGTAGTCTATTCTTTGATCTACCAGATCTCTGACCTGTCTTTAATAATCTCACAATCAGTGTGAAAACATCTCTTTCTTAGGATAACCCTGATTAATATTTTTTGTTTCCCTTCACTATTAGGACTCTGCTCCTCGCTCCTCTATTCTGCCTCTTCCCTGCTTAACTCTCCACTCTGATTTGGACTTCCCTCATACTGATGGTCAGAGATTTGCATTTCCCCACAAACATGGAAATTAAAACTTGTACTTTGAACCTATGTTAGGATATAGGCTCTAGGCAGATGGATTTTACTTGCTTTCTCTTTTAATTCACATGTGTTTTTTTTAGTTTGTTGTTGTTGTTGTTGTTTTGAGAAAGTGTGGTGGAATTTGTCAACATTCATTGTTCCAAAGAAAGTTGAAACTTCTCTTAATGTACTATTCTTTCTTCTTCCAAGTGAGATAGATACAATATACACACAAAAATCATATCGAATAAACGTTGGCTAAACATCACTGTGACTTATTAATTTTAATTTGAAATAAACAAAACTTGAGATCACTATTCAAATTATAGTCTACAAGTATAATGGAGTCAAAGTAACAAAACAAAAAATATTAACTTCTATGTATGAATGCAAAGAAACAACTCTTTATTTTGTTCCAAAAAAATGGAGATTAACAAGACAACTGCTATTTTAGGGTATATTCGAAAATGCTACAAAGATTCAAGGTAACTTTGACTACTAATAAATGTTAATAATCTGCATTAACAATGTAATCACACATTTGAATAAATGATTATAGAGAGCAAAGTTGAATTTTCATTTCTGGAAATCATCAGAAGTTAAAGTAGTATTTTTTAAATTTTGTTTTCTATGAAAGACTTGAATGAAATACTTACTGACCATTAGGGAATTAGATATTAGACCTCTCAATGTGCCTTTCAGCCTTAACATCAGTTTCTTGATCCAGTTGTGTTTCTCTTCCATTACCTTGCAATATTTCTTCTTCTTCTTTGCATAATTACATTTTACTGTTACTATGGTTACAAGAGGAAGGTGCCACTTAGTGATCCTTTCTCCTTCCCCTGCATTTCCTTTGCCAAAAAAAAAAAAAAAAAAGCAACAGAAAAAAATGTGTGGGAGATGCTATGGAAGTGTTGAGCAGCTTGAAGAACAAGAGCAAAATTTCCTGAAAATGTACATGGCTTCAATTTTATAGTTAATTTATCTATATGACTCAACAAAATCACTTAACACAAATATACTTAACATTTGAAATTGGAAAATTACTGCGCTAATATCATTAGTAAGAACTATCATCAGCAACATAGACAATACTCCAATATCTTTAATTCAGAAAATTTTAATTACCTAGCCATGCTAAAAGTCACAAAATCATTTTCCCAGCTGCTTTTATATTGCCTATAAAATAAGCCCTTGAGTACAATGATAAGTTAAATGCTACTTTCGTATTCATGAAAAAGGATGCAGTCTGAAAAGAGTGCAGCAGCCTCAATACTTTCAAGAAAACCTTTTATCTTTTGCATAATCACCCAGATTCACATGCATGCACATGCATACATGCACACACACACAAACTTGAAAAGGTGAGAACAATTTTTATCCTGTTTTACATTCTGTTCAAGCACACTTTGGTCTATCAATTGATGGCAGATACATTGACAGAATGAAAATGAAACTTCTGAATAAAAAGTTATTTTATGATGATTATATAATTTTAATATTTGACATCCATTTTGAAATATTCAAAAGAGAGTCGATAGTTTTATTTTAAGTATAATGAGATACTATGAATGTAGTATTTTAAAAGTTTTATCTAAGTTGCACTAATATTTTTACTGCGCTGAAGTAAAAACAACCAATTATCATTGGAAGCCTACTTATGTACCTGTGACTCAAGGTTTATTTAAAATAATATATTGCTGAAGTTTTGTTGTCCAAGTCTCTAAAAATAACTCATTATTTAGATATGAATTTAGGGTGCAGTGACAGTGAACTTCAAATGTGTTACTTTTTATGATTCTTTGTTTTAAAAATTTGTTAATGTCTTGCTCCAAAATAAGACATCTGTCAGACAGGATTTTTTAATAATAATTTTTTTTCATCTCTTCTTACAAATTATATAAAATCACAACTCTTTAAGAAATAATTTAATAACAAAATAATTTCTTATGTACCCTTAAGGCTCCATAATATTTAATACATTATGAACCTATATTCCTATAGGAATCTTCTGCTTCCTTGAATTTTATATTATTTCCTCCTTGATTGCTCTTTCTTAGTCTTTTACCTCAGTCCCTTTTACACTGATTGCTCTTTTTTTTTTCCAGCTTTATTGAGGCATGACTGACAAATACAAATTGTGTACATTTGGGATGCTCAATGTGATGTTTCTCCATAAGAAGTCATTGTGAAATAATTACCACAATGAAATTAATTAAAACATCATCACCACCATTAGCTGCCATTGTGTATTTGTGTGGTGAGGACACTTAAAATCTAATCTCAAGATGTTCATGTTCTTTTCTTCTTCCTCCTCTCTTTAACCTAGGTATTTCCTTCTAGGTCCATAGCTTTATGTTTCCCTACAACAGCTCCTGCTCAAGAAAAGATTTACTATGTCACTAATAAAGTGTAAGACTCAGAAAATTTCATTTATATAGGCCTTATTTTTAGGAATTACACTTAATCATATTTTAAAATGTATATACTATTAAAGGGCCTCCAAATTGTACAGGCTTCCTTCCGGTGTTGCAAAACTTGCATCAGCCCCCACTCATGATGCAATGCACCTGACCAAACTGAGTCTTAAATTTACACCTGTGAGTGCCTTTACACATCACCACCTAGACATGCTTTCCAACAAGGAGAATTCACACAGGCATCCCAAACTCAGTGTGTACAATTTGAATTTGTATCTATACTCCAAACTTAGGAGGCTCAAGGTAAATCCTCAACTTAGCAGCCAAAATGACCCTTTGAAAAGTCAGTCAAGTCAGGGGAATTTTCTGCTTGAAATTGTCTTACAGCTTTCTTTCCCTATGCAGCAATACAATGTGGCCTAGAATATACTTTGTTCTGTGTCTCACAACAACATCCATCTCCTAATTTTCTGACCTCATCTCTTTTATTTCCTGTTTTCTATTCCATTCCAACCACTCTGATCTGGTTGGTAATTCTCATTCATGGAAGTATGTGGTTAACTCAGGATCATTATACTTGTAGCTTCCTTGAATTACAACTTTCTACCAGATTTACTACAGGGAACATCTTCTTTAGTTCTCTGCTCCAATGTTGTCACATAAATGAGATTATTCTTGAATGGACTAAATAACTCTTCCCCAACCTTCATTAGCATGTCCTATCCCACCTTCTTTGTTTAGATTTACTTCATAGCCCTCATCACCACCTTTTATAAACATATATATAACATATATATATATGTTTATGATTACAATAGTCTTTCTCCATTATTTAAACTCCATTATATAAACATATATATGTTTCTACGTAGACATAAACATATATATGTATAACACACACACACACACACACACACACACACACACGTCTTTCTTTTGGATTACATCATCTAAATTGATTCAAAGAAAAATCTTCTCCACAAAATACTATTCTCAAACTCTTTTGTGAAGATCTGATTCTACCTGAATTAGTTTATTGTTATCTGTATTTGGATTTTCCCTGATACTCATTTCGAGCTATTATTATTTACCTTTAAAGCCTTCAATTACTCCCTACTTTTGCAAAATTTAAAGTTAAATTTTCCGTATTTTTTCTACTGTCATTGCATTTTTTTAAGGTTATTGACACTTTACTGTTTCTCTTATAGTAATAAATTAGTTAATTATCTTGGACTTCCACAAATTTGAAAAAAAATATAGATATAAAAGGTTTTACAAAAAGTACTTCTATTGCTATTTTCATATTTTACTTAGAATGTGGAAAGAATACCATACCGGAAACTACTATTAACTTAAGTAACCTTTCACAAGTCTAGATAATTTTCCAAGGGCAGGCATTAAAAATAAATACACATGTGCACATGCACATACACACACACGTGTGCACACACTGCCTACACATGCACACACACAAAAATACACAAAGTAATTTTTATGAAAGTTTTTTTGACTTTCCCTTCCACAATACTTCTATTTCTTCTACCATAGGGGTTTTATAATTGCTAAATAACAACTGAATAGAGGTATTTCTGATGATTATATTTAATTGGTTTCTACCAAAGTCACCCACCATTATTTACTGATATGTTTAAAGAAAATGTATTATGACATGCAATGATTCAACTACTCAATAATTGGCACAATAAAACAAATACATTGAAAGCTAAATAAAATAATAATAAAAATGGTGTGTAAAACTAAACATATAATCAAACTTCATGGTTAAAAAATGGATACAACTAACAATTTATTACATGCAGTCACAGCAATTTAGTATGCAGCTAATTACACAATGTCAGTCACTGACAAAAATATCTATAAAGAGAGAAATCTGAGTAACTTTCATGGATACATAAATTATTAAAATAGAAATGTATGAAATGTTAAATTTTTTTAATATTTTACAATGTGCTTTAATAATGTGTTTTATTATGGCAATCATTCTAGTCTTCATTTAATTAAATATTGAGTCAAAACAGAGGCTCTGTATGGTAAAAAGAAAAAAACACTTTTAATTTAACTCATGTGGATGCTGGTCTTTATTCAATATTCATTAAGTCCTTAATATGACACTGGCTTTCAATTGATGAAGTGCAGGCCTCTTTCCAAATAGCGACCACATGTTCCTGAAATCTCCAGGCCTTAGTGCTGTGCCACAGGTAATAATTACAGCAACATTTATTCAAGTGGTTGTCTGCAAAAGAGCCATGTGTACCTTCTCATCTCTGATTATTATAAATGGAAAGAGACTAGAAAATTAAAGTAAAATTTCAAGGATAAAGGAGCAGAACAAAATATTAATCTGTTTCCGGCTGGCTTAGTGTAACCACTAAGTCTTACTTTGAAGCAAGCAAAGAACTTATCCTTAGGGAGAAAAGATTGAACATAAAGGAGTGTTTTATAAGTCTCTCATCTTCTGTGGAATATTTGTTTCTTAAATTATCTATTCTTTTCAGTAGCAGAATTTAAAGATTTCCAACTAGTCTTTGAAACTGATATGCTTTTAAAGATGTTAGTCTCAAATGGACTAGTTTACATCATTATTAAAGCATTTTTTATTGTGATAACAATTTATATAAACTGCTCTGGTATTCCTATAACCAAACATTGCCAAATATATTTATTCCTTTACCTAAAATATTTTCCTTGCCAAAGTGTTTATATTTAACCAAAATAGTATTCTTTCATATCAAAATTTTAACTCAATGCCAAGGTGAACACATTATCTAATATTTGTATCTATAGATTATTAGACAAACAAAACATTCAGAATAAACATTTAGGGTGAATATTTCACATCTCAATTTACAGTGAAGTAACTTTTGCTATTGTTCAAATTATAGTGCTTTTTAAAAATTTCTCTGCCTTCTAAACTTTATTGAGGAGATAATTTTAAAGAATTTTTAAAGCTAATTCTAGTTTATATTTTTGATAATATATACAGCCTTTGATTATAAATTTATTTGCCATAAATACATAGAAAACATTGTATTGACAAATACATAGAACACCAATGATAAATACCTCTTAATCACTCTCCTATTAGTTTTGATATTACCTCTACCTATGTAACTTAGTTTGACTATTAAAGTCACACACACAAATACACAGATATTTCATCCTATAATTGCAGCTAAAGTAATCTAATTACAGTATCAAATTTAAGTGTATGTGCTTTCTAGCAATTAGACTTTGAAAGTTCAATTTTAAGTGTATGAAATATTCATTACAATTATCATTGAATATTGGCAAAGTCCTCTCATTTGAATGATGCTACCATTCTAAAGAGGAGAGGAGGCAGCCAGGGAGCTGCCATAAAGAGGGGAAGTGCTTTGTCTTGTAACATTGCTGAAGCTTGTAGAGTTGGGCAAGATGAGCACTTGAATTAAATCAGCAGAAGTAGTTATACATATTCAACCTAAGTAAGACTTCAAATGCTTATTAGCCACTTTTTAAATCTATGAAATAAAAAAGTTTTTAAATTTTTAAAATTTTATAAAATTTGCTCTTGTATATTTTTATTTTTGGCTTCCTTCTCTTTAAAACAAGGAAAAGAGAATTCTTAAGTAGATTAGTCCAGATTTCTACATATAAATATTTTACATTGTTTACAGGCTTTCTAAAAGCTGTCATATATGCTTTTCCTTCTGTGATTCCCTCTCCTTTCTTTTTCATATATTTATTTCTTACTCATAGATGTCAGTCATATAATAAAAAAGAAAAATGAAATTGTTGTATGCCTTAATTTGATTCCAACTTGTCACCTCAGTCATACTTCATGATGTGACTAAGCCTTAATTAAGTTGGGTGGTGTGTAGGAATATTAATAACTACCTGTATAAAAAATAAAATACCCCTTTCTAAATTGGAGCTTAAAAAATATTTCCCATGTTACAATCAATCCTGTTCCTTGAAAACTCTGGAACTATTAACTTTCAACTATTGTTTCCCAAGCAATATACAATAATATTCTTTTTATTCCTTTTCATCATGTCATCATTTCAAACGCCTATGACAACCTTGTGCAATAATTGTACTTGCTTACAATTTTATTATTATTATTAAACAATAGGGGAAACATGGAAAGAAGAATCCTAGATGCCTCAATGAGATGAAGAATTGCCTACTGTTTATCACCTTGGCCCAGCCTTTTTCCCCAAGAGGAGGTAATAAAAAATATCACCTCCTATTTTTTTAAGAATCCCCAAGTAGTCCTTATGAAGTTTGGCTATGAAAAGCACTCATGGGTTCTGAATAGTTAGGCATTTAGAATAAAAAAGAAAAATATCTTCAGTAGAAGGCTAAATATAACATTTGAATATTTTTACATATTATCTCAGGTAGAATAAAATCGTATTCCAAAATAACCTCTTGAAAGATCTCTTCATGAACAAAAACTTTTATATCATTCTTTAAAAAGTAACCCATTTAGACTTCACTCAGAAAAAGGCATTACCCATTACTTTTTACAAGGTTATTAAAACACCTAGGTTTCTTATGGGTACCTCATGAGATAATGTAAGTGAAAATACCCAGCTGATGCTTGACACATAAAAGGCATTCAAATAGTAGTTTATGTCTCTCATGATGAACCGAGAACTGAGATATTCACTTGTTTGCACAAACATTCAGAAAATGTTTTTATATTTTACCTATTTTAAAATATATGTCATCACTTTATTCTGAAGGCAGAAGAAACTTTAAAACTGTATGACCAACTCTCTTTAAAAATGAGAAAAAGTTAAAGCCATGAAATCTAAGTAAGTAATTAGGAAAACCCTGAGTTTGAAAAACTGGCGTTTTTCTAATTATTGGCCTGTGTGCTTTAATCAGTTTTTCACTTTGTTTATCAACCTCATTTATCAACCTCATGATACCAGGAACTTATTTTATGTCTGGAACTTCTACAGTGTCCAGCATAGCTTTCAATACACGTGCCCATTTAATATATTCTGGTAACTATTAAGACAATGGAACATAAAATAAAGCTAAGATTGTGCCCTTGGATTATTGAGGAAATAGAAGAATAGAGCTATCCTCAAAAACAAGGGTATCAGGAATGGGTGGGAAGAAGGCAATCACACCAGAAAAAAAAAAATATAGGAATTCTGTCCTAGCATTGTGATATTATATGCATTATTGGGAAATCTAGATTTTTTAATGTTTCTTAGTAAAAATAAATGGCTCTGTAAATAACATATCCAGAATTATTTCTATACTACTCTTTATAAAACAGTAAACAAATGAACTAAGGCAAATATATTAAAGTTTGTATTAGCTCCCCTGCTTGATCCTCATATATAAGCTTCCACTGTTTAAGTCCTCAACATGTGGGTTGCCCTGCTGATTTTCAAAGCACCTTCTTATAATAGAAAATATTTAATTGAAATCGGCATAATTAAGAAAAAGGGAATTTATTCCTACTCACTTCTATTAGCATCTGTATAACAATTATTTTATACCCATTGAACATTAAAATATTGACTTAAATCACCTTTTCAGTTTTCTAATAGATGGAAATACTCGTCTTGCTTCAAATATTTAAAATAAGTCTAAATTATTTAATGAAATGATGACATTGAAATTGCAAGTTCTTTGAGATTGAAGGATTTCATAAATTTTTTCTAATAGTTTCACTGGTTGGAACAAAATGTTATATTCTAAATATTCAATTATTAGATGATGGAAATTTCCAAAGAAATAGATGCCAGTATTCTGATTAAAATTGGTGGGCGAAAGAGCTTCTGCTTTGAAAACCATGCCTAAGTAATTAGTGGAAAAAAAAAAAAGGTATTTTGTATTTTTGGCTCTCTGTGATTCTCTCAAGTGAACATATGGAACTCAATATGGGATTAAATCAAATGCTGAATGCAATAACTCTCCTCTACCTCAGTTTTTCTCTTTCAATCTATTTCTTTTCCTTTTAACCCAGACTGAATCTCTCCATATTGAGGGTTCACATTTTAAAATAGCAACATGATTTCTTAGATTGCTTTTATGTTACACTAAAAATCCTAGGGTAAATGTCATTAACTGTAGTTTTAGCCATTAGTCTCAGCCTATCATTATAAAATAGACTTTCCATATAAGTTTCTCTGTATGTGTAATTATGACTAATTCCACTCTCAATAAGGAAAACTTTTCAGACTCCTTTAAATGTCATGATTTATCTTAAACAATACTAACCAGCAAGAGGGAAACTTGAAGTACTAATAGTTGAAAGTCAAGCCACAAGTCAATTTGCCTACTTATATTTTTGTTAAAGTTATAATAAACAAATTGTATTTGAATAAAATTTACATATCTGTTTAAAATATTGAAGTCTAAGGAAAGACAGTAATGTAAGTATAAAAGAGAACAGTAATGTAAGTATAGAAGTTAAGGAAAATTACTTTTAATGGCAAATACCATAGTGAGTTTTACACCAACCTAATAGCTGCTTTGAATTGTTATATGATAATATCAAATAACATTGACACAAAAATTAGCAATTTTGGAAGTACTGTGTGAATACATACTTTTGCTACACTAATGTAAATATACATTTTTTTATGTATGTTATTCATAATATTTCATTCTGCATACTTAAACCTGCTATACAAAAATGTACAACGTATACTTTATTGCTTAGAAAAACATTTACAGCTACTGTTTCTTTAAAAATGAAACAAATGAATGTATAAATTTAAGATCTTCAACAGGTGTTAAAGGGGGACCCCATATTTCAGGGTTCTACAAAAACTCATTTCTTTCTAGGACTCAGATCTTATAAATATCAGCTCCCAGGACAATAGAACATAACACACTCTATTGAAATACCAGACCCAGAGAGCTAACCAGAAAAATTTTATGGAATTTTTTACTCAAACAAAGGCACATACCAACATAAATATCAAGCAAACTATCAAACACTCAGGAAGCACTGATGGGTAAACAAATATGTGAACTTACTTGGCAAGAGATGACAGATTCTTTAACTGAATAAATAAATTGCTCTAGAAGGCTCATGCATTGATTACAGGAATGGGACTAGGTGAAGCAGTTTATTGCCCTCTTCTTCAACCCATGTTATAGGCCAATCAAATTGAGCTCTCAATGTTAGACTCTTAATAAACATTAGCCCACACTTGGGTACAGAAGGAAATCATAAAACTATGAATGTATTTCTGTCGAATTTATTCTTGCTCACTTGACCCCAAGACAACAGGTAATCAAAATTGACTGTAATGTTCCTTAGAACTGAGACTTTTGGAAAACAATATATTAACAGTGTTATATTGATGGCATGTCTTGGAGTATTCCACTTCTGGAACCTCATTTTCAAATCTGACTTTGCAGTGGTTGAGTTGGATTGCTTTTCATCACATTTACATCTTGCATACGATAGCCATTCCATCTCCCAAACCAGAGCTTAGCTCTTTTGGAGTGCTGTGCCTTTCCTGTCTGTCATGGTAAGGCACTGCCCCATTGATTCATGTCACCAATTCTATTACATCGGCAGGGATAAAGACAGACTTCCCTTTGGCTTCTTTACTCTGAAAGCACAGTCAGAGGAGCAAACTGTGTGTATCTATATGTCTGTGCAAACTAAAATACTAGTTAAATTCCTTATAAGACTTAAAGATAAATTTAGAAATTCTTAAATAGCAAAACGTTTTCATAACCAGGAAATTCTACCCCATATTAAGTTTAACTACACAACACATTACCAAGACACATTGATATCTCAATATTCATATATTTAGTATGTGTCTCATTTCCAAACTGAAATGACAATAAAAATTATTCTCTGCCTAGATTGCTATTTGCATTATTTTCCTTCTAAAGTGAAATAATCAGAAATAGAATTTAAAGAACTTTCACACATTAATAAGTACACTCAGAAAAATAGGTAAAAACAACTTCTTAAAGTTGAAATCTGGAAAAAAAGTATCGTACAGAAGATATGCAGTCCCTTATATCATATGTTAATAAAGTTGTAGTTATTTCTTAAGCAAATGTACTATTAAGAGGCATGTTTTGAGAAGGAAGTAGGGCAAATATGAAATAAAAGAACAAAGCATTAGTTCCAAAGGATCCGTTTGACTGGAAACCTAAAATTATTAAGTTAAATATTTCCTCTTGGAGTTTTCAAGTGTAGTTTCTGGAATTGTAAAATACACTCTGTATGATGGAATTAGCTTATCACACATAGCCATTCTAGAGACAAATAATAGAATAGATGATTGTTGTCTTACGTATCTTTAAAGATAGAATAAAATTTTGCCAATATAAAGAGGTTTCTAAGACATTAATAGCTCCCAACTAGTTAGGGTCATAACAAAATTATCAACAATTTACTCTCAGCATCATTCCCATTACTAGATATTTGGGGTTGCTGTGTTTTTGCAAACACCCACATAGCAGGAGGGCTATGCTACTTTATAAACTAATCAGTTGAATGATAGTTTAGAATTAAATTAATTCATAATAAGGTTAGCAATTGTGTTCTTTTTCTGAGCTCTACAGATTGCATATTTATGATAAAATGTATGACAAGTCTTATGTTTGAATTATTATATGTAAATAATTTTAGTAGCATGTATATTGAGCAAGATTATTTTCAGATCATAATGTATGTATATTACTTACATAGTAATGCAGTTTTACTAGTAATACATTAGTACCATGGAAACATATTTTCACACTCTCATATAAGGATAAACTCTAATTGCAAGGTCCTTTAGAAATTAATTTTTCATTGATAGTTTGTAGAAATATCTGATATAAATGGAAATATCATTATTTAGATAAAGTTAATTTTCTTGTGTAATTTATAATTTGAGTAAATTTTAAAATGATATTTAAAATCCTTATTCAGAGATAATATTTAATCTCTTTCATAAATCAAAAAGTACATCAAGCTTGAAGTGAACATCTGAAATCAGAAAGCACACAATAAACTTGAAGTTATTCTCCATTCTTATTTCTCACAAAGCTGTTTTGACATTTGGAGAATAAGCAGGAAAAAAAGCATAGGAATTTAAGTCAATGGATAACATTCATTCAAGTCATTATAAAAGTAGTGCTAGGCCTTCTGAGTTTACCTTTCAGCATATATAGGAAGCACCAATTCTGAAATAACTTAAAGACAGCCTTTTTGTGTGTGTAGAAGCATCATAGTTTATTGCGCAAAATCTTGAGTATGACTCTTTTGATTATGTCAAGGAGAAACAAGAATATTTTAAGAACCCTTCTCTGAAGATTTACAACGCATATTAGCTTGATAAAATTACTGAAATTCATGTTGTTTAGAAATCTATTAAGTGCTGTTTAATCCAACATTTCCTAAACACATTTTCTAACAATTTTATATTCTATGCAAAATCTCTCAAGGCCTTGATAATTTCCAAACTCTTTAGGAAGCACTACTTTAGAAAATAATTTCCATAAATATTTCAGAAGCTACTCAAAGGAAGTGCATTTAGAAATGGTGCAGCTGTATTCTTGGTGAGATTATTTGCCTTTTTCTAAATGTATAAATAGTTGCTGGGTTAAAAATGCAATCTAAATAAAATATAAAAATGCAACCTCCTTTTTTTCAAGATGGCTGACTGGAGACATCAGAGGCCAGTTCTCTTCA
The DNA here is from genome assembly GCA_963573385.1 of Cacajao melanocephalus. Classification (NCBI taxonomy): domain Eukaryota; kingdom Metazoa; phylum Chordata; class Mammalia; order Primates; family Pitheciidae; genus Cacajao; species Cacajao melanocephalus. Next base: position 57,536 of record CAUYLG010029363.1, on the reverse strand, counting down.
GAAAGAACCAAATTTACAGGTGAATAATCACAACTCAAATAGATAAAGGGGAGAATGCTGAAGCCTATCAGAGAACTCACAGGAAGAAGCCAGTACACAGAAAAAAGAAGAAAGCTAAGGTGTGACAGAGATTCAATCCTGAGGCACCCAGGGTCCTGTGGAAAGGCTAGACAGCAGTGTTTTGGGCTCCCCTCACCCCTGTGGCAGACTGCTGGTTTCCAAACTGTCAGAAGGCTCCTTTTACCCTCGTGAGCCCATGCACTGGTGTGGATGGTAATTTGAGAATTTCTGAAGGGCAAGGCACTACACAGCCAGCTCTCACAGGACCATCCACTTGTCCCCCACATCGGAGCTGCAGCAATGGGCATCATACTGGGGGCACACACATTGTGGAACGTTGTCTTGCCCAGGGAATTTCAGCCCTTGTGTGTCCACATTACCAAATCCCTGAGCTATTCGCTAGTGGCCACTTGTATTCCAGCAGCCACATGTGGTCCGCTGGACCCAGGGGAGCTGTGAAATTACCAGGGGTCTGGCTCTCGTGGTGTGATGCTCCTATTGGAAGATAGAGTGCAGTGGGCAAAGGAAGCGGCCCTTGATTCAAAGGAAATCAGAGCATTTGCTTTCTTGTACCTTAGAGTTCCCCACTGTGGACTGGATGTGATTGTACTCCTTCCAACAGAGATGGGAGAAAAGAAGTGTGGTTCCACCCAAGAGGCCAGGTGGCATCAGTGCTCATGCACAGTAGTGGAGAGTGAGACTTCTCCCTCCTCCATGCGCACTGAAGCTGACAGCGGTGGCTGCTTCCACAGGGCAAGCGGAGGTGTGTCTCTGTAGAAGGCCATTCCAGGGTTATTAGGCAACTGGCAGCACCCCTATTAACAATGTGCCTACCAGCCTAAATTTGCAGAAGAGTGGGGCCCTTTCTCCTCTCTACCTTCAGCATAGAACAAGTGAACCAGAGCTGTCTTTGGGGCTGAGGGAAGAGAATTCATCTCCAGGCCATTTTGACAGGCATTTTCTGTGGCTCTCAGATACATTGTGTTCTAAAGATAGACTGCAGTGTCTGTCTGAACTGAGAGATGGGAGCCCCAGGACAGTGATAGGGAAGCCAGTGGTGTTCCTGCCTGCCTATGATATGGAGTTGGTATAGCCATCTCATCCCGCAAACAGAGACCTCAGCGCATTTCACCAGAAACTACCCTGTCACCCCCACAGGGATGGTGCCGATGATCCTCACTGGGTATAACCAAGCTTCCTCTCCCATCCTGAGACTGAACAGGGAACTCGGGATACAAGGCATTCCACAGACAAGCCTATTGCATGAGTCCACAGAGAGCTCCCCCAAGTAAACAAAGATCAGGCAAAAACCCAGCAGCCTCCTCCACAGCTATCTCTCACCTGCAGCCACCACCTACTGGCCTGAAGTGGAACTGCCTTACCCAATACAAAATTTGCTGAGACAGTGTATAATTCTTGGGAGCAAGAAAAGCTTCTTGAGACCTCCACCTCCCCATCTCTGCAATAAGCTGCGAGCCTTCTCACAGGCCCAATGCACTGCTACTGTAACTAACATTTGAGGAAATCACCAAAGTAAGGCCCTCTATAACGAAGGAATTTAACAAAGCCATGGCCCCTGAAAGCACCCGAAGCAAAGCCCAATGACCTTACTTAATATATATTATAGTCACAACCTCAGGAAAAAGTCTCATCCAAATGAAAATGAATTCAAAAATAAGTGACCGCTTCTGTAGATGAGAATAAACCAGCGTAACAATTCTGGCAATACAATAAGAGCAGGAGACGTTAGCACCCAATGACAGCACCGGATAGATCGTCAAGGCAGAAAAGCAACAAAGAAACTCTGGACTTAAACTGGACTCTAGACCAAGTAGATCTAATAGATATTTATATAACATTATAACCTACAACCACAGAATATGTATTTTTCTCATGAGCAGATAAAATATTCTCAAAAATGGACCCTTTGCAAGGCCACAAGACAAGTCTCAATAAATTTTTATAAGTCAAAATCATATCTAACATCTTGCACAACAGTGGAATAAAACTAGAAATGAATACCAAGAGGAACTCTCACAACTATACGAACACATGGAACTGTAATACTTGCCCCTAAATAATCTTTGGATAACCCCAGATGAACATAGACATACAGCATGCCAAAGCCTTCAGGATATGGAAAAGCAGTGTGAGGAAAGTGTATAAGATTAAGTGGCTACATCAAAAAAAGTAGAAAAAGATCTTAAGTTAGCAATGAAGCATTGTACCTCTAGGAACTAGAATAGTAAGAATAAACAAAACCCAAAGCTAGCAGAATGGAAATAACAAAGATCAAATCAAAAGTAAATAACAATTGAGACCAAAAAGCAATATAAAGAATCAAGAAAAAGATGCATAAAATTGATAGACCACTAGCTAGATTAACCAAGAAAAAGAGATGATTCAAATATGCACAATCAGAAACAATAGCGGTGACATTAAAACTGATAGCACAGAAATTCAAAAGGTTATCAGAGACTCCTATGAGTTTATTTAAATGCACAAACTAGAAAATCTAGAGGAAATGGATAAACTCCTGGAAACACAGAACCTCAAGACTGAACAAGGAGTAAGTAGAACTCTTAAAGAGACTAGTAACTTAAATTGAATCACAAATTTTAAAAAAACCTCCCAATAGAAAAAAGCCCAGGACCAAATTCACAGTCAAACCGTACCATGTATACTAAGAAGAACGGATATCAATCCTAATGAAATGGTTTCAAAAATCTGAAGAGGAAAGAATCTTCCTTAACTCATTCTACAAAAACAGTATTGCCTCAATACCAAAGTTGAGTAAGGGTACAACAAAAAAAAAAAAAAAAGAAAAGAAAAGAAAAGAAAAGAAAAGAAAAGAAAAGAAAAGAAAAGAAAACTACAGGCCAATATCCCTGAGGAACCTAGATGCAAAACTCCTCAAGAAAAAGCTAACTAGCAAGCTAAATTCAACAGTACATCAAAAGGTAATACGCCATGAACAAGTGTGCTTTATTCCAGGGATATAAGGATGCTTCAACATATGCAAATAAATAAATGTGATTCACCACATAAAGAGAATTAAAGAGAAAACCTATATGATCATCTCAACAGATACATAAAAAGTTTTCAATATAAAAAAATCCTCAACAAATTAAGCATTGAAGAAACATATCTCAAAATAATAAAAACCCATATGACAGGCAAATCAACAGTCAACATTACATTGAATAAGGAAAAGTTAAAAACCTTCTCCCTAAGAACTGGAATAAGACAAGGATGCCCACTTTTACCACTCTTATTCAAAATAATACTGCAAGTCCTATCCAGAACAAACAGGCAAGAGAAAGAAATAAAAGGAATCCATATTGAAAAAGGAAAAGTCAGGTTATCTCTGTTCACTGGTGATGTGATCTTATACCTAGAAATCTCTAAAGACAACTCCAAAAGACCTCTCGATTTAATAAATGACTTCGGTAAAGTTTCAGGACTCAAAATCAATGTACAAAAATCAGTAGCATTTCTATACACCAATAACCAGAAGCAAATCAACAACTCAGTCATGTTTATAATAGCTTCAAAAAACTTAAATACCTCATAATACATTTAATCAAGGTGAAAAATCTCTACAGGGAGAATTATAAATGCAGATGACTATAATTGTAGATAACACAAATGAATGGAAAAACATCTCATGTTATGGAACAAAAGAATCAATATCATTTTAATGACCATCCTGCCCAAGGCAATCTGCAGACTTGTTGCAATCCCTCCCAAACTAGCAATCTCATTTTCCCAGAATTAAAGAAAATAAATCTAAAATTCACACGGAACCAAGAAACAGCCAAAGCAATCCTAAGCAAAAAATACAAAGCTAGAGCCATCATATTACCTGACTTCAAATTTTATTACAAGGCTATAGTAACCAAAACAGTATGGTACTGATATAAAAAGAGACTTCTAGATCAATGGAACAGAATAGAGAACCCAGAAATAAAGCTGCCTCCTACAACCAACCAATCTTCAACAACGTCGACACAAATATACCTTGGGAAAAGGATACCCTTTTCAATAAATGGTGCTTGGAAAAATTGGATAGCTATAGGCAGAATAATAAAACTGGACACCTATCTCTTATCATATACAAAAATTAACTCAAAATGGATAGAAGACTTTATAGGACCAAAATTATAAAAATCCTAGAGGAAAACCTAAGAAAAACTCTTCTGGTTATTGAACTAGGCAGAGAATTTAAGATCTCAAAAGCAAGGGCAACAGAAACAAAAAATAGACAAATGAGACTTAATTAAACTTAAAAGCTTTTGCACAACAAAAGAAATAATAAATATAGTAAACGGACAATCTACAAAACAGGAAAAAAATATTTGCATATCATGCATCTGACAAAGGGCTAATATCCAGAAACTACGAGGAACTCAACAACAACAAATTAATCCATTATAAAGTGAGCAAAGGACAAGAACAGACATTTTTCAAAAGAAAACATACAAGTGGCCAAAAAAATGTATGAGAAAATGTTCAATATCACTTTTTTATCAGGGAAAAGCAAATTAAAACTGCAATGAGATACCATCTTAAATCAGTGTCAGGGACTATCATTAAAAAGTCAAAAAAAAGAACAGATATTGGTCAAGATGTGGAAAAAAGGGAACACTTCCTTTGTTGACTGGAATGTAAATTAGCACAACTTCTATGGAAAACAATATGGAGATCTTTCAAGCAATTAAAGATAGACTTACCATTTGATTTAGCAGTCTTGCTACTGGGTATCTACCCAAAGGAAAACAAATCCTTATATTAAAAAGTTACCAATTATTGGTGTGTTTATCACAGCATTATTCACAATAGCAATGTTATGATATCAATCTAAGAGTCCACAAAGGGATGATCAGATATTAAAAAGTAGCAGATACACACAATGAAATACTACTCAGTCATAAAAAAGAGTTAAATCATGTCTTTTGCAGCAACATGGAACTGAAGGATATAATCTTAAGTGAAATAACTCCGAAACAGAAAGTCAAATATTGCATATTCTCACAAGTGGAAACTAAAGGATAGGTACACATGGACCTACAGAGTATAATAATAGACATTGGAGACTCTAAAAAGTGAGAGAGTGGGAGAGGGGTAAGGGAAGAGAAATTAACTCATCCTTTTAGTGAGAATATGTATTATTATATTGGGTATATTATTATTGCATATAATATTATTGGCTATATTATGGATATGTATCATTATATTGGGTATATTTTAAGTATAGTATTTTAAATATGTTATTTAAATATAATGTTTAAATATATTATTTTTAAAAGTAGCATATACACACAATGGAATACTACTAAGTCATAAAAAAAGAATGAAATCATGTCTTTTGCAGCAACGTGGATGAAACTGAAGGCTATAATCTTAAGTGAAATAACTCCAAAACAGAAAGTCAAATATTGCACGTTCTCATTTACATGTGGAAGCTATAAAATAAATGTTATTAATGATATTTTAAATATAGTATCATTATATTTATTTATTATTGTATTAGGTATAATGTATAATATTTAGGTGGCAGTTACATTAAAAGCCCAGACGTCACCACACAATATATCTATGTAACAAAAGTGCACTTGTATCCCCTAAATGTATAAAAATAAGAAATATACAAAATATAATTTCAATCTTAAAGGAAATAGATAACATAATATATTAAAACGTAATAAGTTGAATGACATATTGACTATGTATTACATCAAATATTCTGAAGATAATATATTTATTTTACCCAATATATCAAAATATTTCAATGTGAAGTCATAGTGACTATTGGGCAGCTAATCTCTGCTTTATGCAGCTATCCATTTCATTTATATGCTTTAAAAATTAAACTACTCTTTAATCACACTAATTTTTTTGATAAATTGAAAACAGATGGTAGCTTCAGAAATATTTTCAAAAATTGATACATATATGCGGAAATTTAACCTTATTGTGATATAATTTATATATACTAAAATGCAATGTGCTAAGAGTCTAGTTCTGTGAGATTTGAACAAATTATACAGGCATGTCACTATTGCTATACTCAAATACAGAAAATTTCCATTACTCCAAAATGTTTTTTTGGGTATCTTTGCAGTCACCCACCTCTTCAAGTCCCAGGCAACCACTAATAGGTTTTCTGTCATTTAGAATTAATGTTGTCTAACATAGAATTTATATGTAGAATTATTATAGACTATATATGGAATTCGTATGGTCATTAAAATTTTAAGCCATTCTAATGGGTTTGCAGTGCTAATCCTTAGTAACTAAAGATGCTGATCACCTTGGCAGGTGCTCATTGATCATTTGATATCTTGGTTTTGTGAAGTGTCTGCTGAAATCATTTGCCCATTTTACTAATGGAGTAAAATTATATATTTTGGATATAAGTATATGTTGCTAATATTTGCTTCCACCTTGTAATTTATCTTTTTCAAGTATGTGATAGTGAATGGTGTCTTTCAGAGACCAAAATATTTCAAATTTGATGAAGTTTATGACTTTTTCATGGTTTGTACTTTTTGCATCCTAAGAAATCTTTTTCTGTGCTTGAGAGTAAAAGATTTTCTTCTAAGTTTTCTTATATACATTTCTTATCTTCTGTTTTGCTCTACCAATCCTTGGTGTGAAGAAAGGATGTATATTCCTCTTTTTTTTTCCAAATGGATATTCATTTATTTTAGAGACACTTTTCAAAATAATGTCTATTCTGTATTCTACATTTTCATACCTTTATTGAAAATCAGTTGAGCATGTATGAGGTAGCATATTTCTTTCTTTTCTACTCTGTTCTAATCATATGCATGTCTATACCTACACAAACACCACACTTTCCTGATTACTGTTTTTTTTAATTGATCCGTATAAATACTACACTTTTATTTGCCTTTTTCCAAATTGTTTTGAGTATTCCGAACTACTTGTATTTTATTATACACTATGTGATTTCTACTTTCAATGACTACTTTCTACTTTATGGAATTTGTTCATACATAGTGCAATGGAGAAACGTACAAATGAAGCAATAGTTAAAAAATCTGGCTTTTTCTTGCATAGATAAAATGTATGCAGTCATCATAACCAATACATGTTCCAAGTTTAGCTATGTTATAATTAATATAGACTCAAAACTTTCCAAGTAAATGCTTCAAATAATTCTACCAGTTATTTGTGATTGATTAATCTATCTAGTATACTGGATTATATTTTAAATATTCAGCCTGAAATACCTGAAACTATTAGCTTAAAAACTAAATTTATTGAAAATGCTTATAAGCACAGGCTTTCAGTACTTTAAAAAATAGTTAAGAACCCTGTAAAACTCCCAAATCGAAAAATATAAATGGTTTAAAAATCCATTTGTCCATTTAGACAGCTAAAGCTCATGAATCATACACAAGTAGCTCAGATTTTTATAAAAATCTAGTTTTTTTCAATTACATCTAGGTTTGCTTATTAAAGTAATCTAGAAATCATTTTACTTGTCTACATAAAGACCAAGGGGCATAATTATAAAAGTAACATTCATTTTATTCCCATTAGAAAAAGACTGTCTCAAATAAAATGAAATAGGGATCTTTCTCAAGCAAAGTATAATAGGAAAAACAGTATGTAATACATGACACAATACCAAAAGCATTAAATTTTAAAGACTAAAAGATTAACAAAACTGGATGATGAAATACAAAATAAGTAAAAGTATATATTAACTAGAGACCATTTCATATTTGTCTCTCCAGTAGAAAATAAGTGTTCCAAAGTATGATTAAGCATAAAAATTTCTTATCTGACTATTGGAAGTATTTTTTCCAAAATGTTTTATTTTTTGACTATACCCAGACATTTTAATTCATGTTTTAATGGTACTTAACTCTCCTTTGCTCTTTTCTTTCTTCTTCCTTAATAAAATGCACTTTAGAGGAATCAATACTCAAACGTATGGATTTGATGAAACTGAACAAAAGATAGAGATATAATTTCTATTAGGCAGGTTCTAAGATGGCTCTCGATGATCACTTCCTCTAGATATTTATTCTCATTTTTAATACCATTCCCTTGAGCATGGGCTTATCTAATGACTTGCTTTTGATAAATAGAATATAAAAAAATTGGTGGGATTTCACCTTTGACTTTAAGTTACAAAAAGTATGATTTTCTTCTTGGGCATATTCTCTTGTTTTCTCATTTACTTGTAGGAAGCCAGCTACCATGTGGAGAGCTGCCTTTTGGAGATCCCCAGTAGCAAAGTGTGATGTCTTCAACCATCATCCAGTAGAGATCTAAGTCTGCCAACAGCCACATGAAGAGATTGGAAATAGATCTTCACCCAAGAGTCTTAGATGAAGGTAGCCATCGCAGCCGACAAATGGATTGTAGTATGTGAAATGCCCTGAGCCTGTGCACCTGGTTAAACCATGCCTAGGTTCTTCAACTCATAGAAATTGTGAATATAATAATGTTTGCCCTTTTAAACTGCCAAATTCTGGGGTAATTTTCTACACCATATAGTAAATAATTATTTTTTACTATACTGTGATAATAGTCCCCTAAAGGATATATCCACCAGGAATCTTAGAATGTTACTTAATTTGGAATAAGATCTTTGCAGGTATAATTAAGATAAGAGTCTTAAAATGAGATCATCTTAGATTATGGTTATTAGATTAAATCCAATAATAGGCATCTTTATAATAAGAAAGGAAGACACACAAACATAAAAAAATGAAGAGGATGTAAAGATGGAGGCAGAGATTTGCGTGATGTGTCTACCAGCAAAGGAAACCCAAGAATCACCTGCAACCAGAAACGAGAAGAGAAGCATGAAACAAATTTTCTTCAGAGACTCCAGAAGGTGCACACACCTTAATTTTGCAGTTCTGACCTGCAGAACTAAGAGAGGATAAATTTCTGTTCTTTTAAGTCAAGTTTGTTGGAATTAGTTATAGCAGTCCTGGGAAGCTACTGCAGCAGTAGATAAAAGGCACATACATTAAAAAAAGGAAGGAGATATGGAGCATGTAATTGTCAAAATTTTATTGTAATATGTATTATGTATATGAACGAGACACATAGAAGAAAAAAGTGATACAATTATTAAGTGAAAGTCATTAACTTGTAATAGTGACAGAAAATTGCTACTTGCTTTGTTTTAAACTTATTTAAAATAATTTTTATCATTAATATAGTATCTTAATATCTATGCAGACCCAAATGTAACTTATAGTGTGCTAAACAAAGTACATTTCTGTGTTTGTGCATACACATACGTATATGCATACATACATATATATATATATACACACACACACACACACACACACACACACATGTATATATGAAGAGAGGAAGAGAGAAAGAGAGAAAAGATTTTAAATTTACTGAGTAAATTTGAAGTTTGAGTCCAGTACAATTCTGTGACTTATGTTAACATTCACTATTGAGCAATACTTTGTTATTGCTTTTGTTGCTGTTCAATCATCATTTTTTTTCTTTCTACTGTCTGCACTCAATTTTAGGCATGAGAAGCCTGGAATTGAATATATCAGACTCTTGTTTAAGGGTTCTGGATATGATTACCTTCTGTGAAATACAGTTACTCAAAACTTGGAAGGTAGAAAATTAGTCAGAAGCCATGATCTTATTTGTCTAAGAACAGCAGCTAAAATATGACTTTGCAAAAAGGGGCTTTGCAGTGACCTTCATATGTCCCTGCCATCACATGAAGCCTGTAGATTAACTGTGACATTAATAGTGGTTTTGTACAGATTTCTGAGTCTGCATGTAAATAGTAATGTTTAGACTATGAAGAACATGGCAGAGGCATCAATTCCAAGCTACTGTCATCATCACCAATTTCTGCTCCTTTAGCCTGTCTCCAGTATTAAAACTCTTCTGTTTGAAATAGCTTGGATGTTTGTATTACCTTTCACAATCTATGTTTGGTAAAAGAAGAAGTTGAATTTGGAGCAAGTCTTAAAAATAAAATGAGAATAAAATATTTGAAATAAAATATTAAAATAAAAATAATTGAAATAAAAGTATAAATATTACAATTTAATACATTTCATGTGTAATGATGTAACAAGATCAAATTTTAGAGAAAATAACTATATGATTCTAGCTTTCATTATTTTGAGAAAAATAAAAGAAATAATGCAGAAGTGTAATCTTGGTTGACTGCATTTTTTCCCCACATCTTAACAAATTCTATGTGGGGTCAACCAGGAATTTAAAAAATAAAGTTATCTTATGTGGGGCACCCCAGAAGCACTACTTGACATAATAACATGACTGCAAGTGTATTTGGGAGGTAAGGACAGGAAGAACTGAGAGAGAATGACAAAGTGAAGCAAAGAAGAACAACAAAAAAAAAAACAAGAAAATGTGTATTAGTTACTGGGTTGCCACAGTGGAAAACTAGGACATAATCCTTCTAGGGCCCCACTGAAAGATTATCTAGTACTAAAATAAGTCTTCAAATTTTCAGTATTAACAGATCCTATGTGCCCTGCTGTGATGCTCCTAAAGGAACAAATGAGTCAGAGTCTAGCTATGGGTTTAATTAATTCTATCATCTTAATAAAAAAAATTGTTTTAATATGTAGACAATGGGAAGCCAGAAGTGAGACTTCACTGACTCAAAGTTTGATAAAAGCCATAAACTAATTTTCACACCAATGATAGTTTTTTAGATATTTTGTGCAAGACATAAAATTAATACTCATTGAGGTTCAATATTTAAAGGTAAATACCAATGAAAAGCTATCAAGGATTAGATTTTAGAAAATATAAAACTTTTTATTATTAAAAGAAATTCACTAGCACACAATTCCCCTAATGAGTATATGGAGATAATGGAACAAGGTGCAGTTTCAAAGCCACTATTAAACTGAAAATGCCCTAAAAAATATACATTTGATGTCATCAACATAAAGTAAAGGTATTTATTTCTAAACTAGTTGAAAGTCCCTTGTGTTTCTGACATTTAATATTTTTGTAATTTGAAGGAACTGTAAAAGCAGGTATATGAAATATACTTTCAGTAGGAAATGTGGGCTCTAAAGTATTGAGGACCATTAGTACAGACAGAATTATTTCACGGGGGGAAAAACAACAGGAAGATCCTAGCATGAAAAACAGGATAGCTCTTCTGAAGACTAGGTTTGGGGATGAATGGGAGTTTAAGGTTGTTTGTACTAATCACTTCGTCACACAATCATTCAAGTCAGACAACTAGTTTCACTGGCTTTTTGACCTTATTAACATGATGCTTGACCAAATTGATTCAACACTTCAGTTGAAATGGCAGGACCACAAATAGTCTTAGGCTCTGCAAATGCTACCTATAATTTCAAGTCAATCAACTGCATTCACTGTGTGCAGAGCATGTGTATAATGCAATAATTATTTCAAACATTTTCTCCACTCCTAAACCTGCTAATCCTGCTCTCCCCACTTTACTCTCAAGAGATCACTTTGATTGCTACTTCAGGGAGAAAATATACCAAACAAAAATTCTATTATGATATGCCACTCACACAAATTTTAACAGCCAGTTATGGTCTATTTTGACAAATATGCCTGACTTTCAGAGACCTCAATATGCTTATACCCTGATAACCATATTTCATTGTTATTATTGTTATTGCTTTCATTTGAAGTGTGGAATGTGAATTTCACTCAGCAGAGCATTCTTTTGAGGAAAAATAGGATGACATCTCCAAGATCACTCCACTAGAATATATTTTTCCTTTCCAAATCCTATTCCCTGGGGACTATATTTCTTTTTTGCATTAAATATTTCTCCAGTACTTTTAAAACCTGACCTAGGAATTCTATGATTATGGAATGGCTTAACTTGTCTAATTAAAACCAATTTTATTCTAATTTGTAACCAAAATATAAGTAGAAAAAGACAAAACATAAAAAAGAAAAATCATTTTGTAATTTCCTTATGTTAGCTTTCTTAGGATACACCTTAGCATCTTTGTAAGGAACAAGGTTACAAATATAATAAGAACTCTCACTTCTAAAATGCAGACTCATAGCATGAAGATTCGTGCTTCAATACAGAGTTGAAGTAGGCTACAATTCCTAGTTGCTTTATAGAATAAATTGATAATTTATTCCACATTTGTGTGATTTCAGCATAATTTGGATTCACTCAGAGAAGTATTTTTTCCTTATTCTTGGTAGAAAAGAATATGCAAGGAGGCCTGTTTGAATATAATATGTTGGATAGCGTAATAGGATGGTTACAATTTGCAATCATAAAAGCAGAATTATACCTGTACTCATAGCTTCTTTGTACTGGGGAATGCCAGCCAATTCTTGGATAAAAAGAACAATGGAGTTCATCAGATCTTCCTAACAACACAAAATGACATGCCCTGTTCTACCAAATTATTTCTGTAAAATTAACTTGGCCAATCAGAGATATATTTGTTTTGCAATTGAAATGCTCATATCTTAATAAGAATAGCTCATGAATAGCATGCAAAGTAAATACTCATTAAAATGTACATTGCCTATATATTTAAATAAAATATACTATTCAATTAATGGAGGGAAAATAGGTCTGTCAACATTGATTTTTTCTTCTTTGTATTTCAGAAAGCGAAAAAAGTAGTAAGAGTAGAATTATTCACTAAAAGCCAAATTAAAAAAAAAAAACTCCAACAATAAAACAAAACATAAAAACATGAACAAGATAGTAAATTTTCCTCAAAGAACATCCAGTTGTATTCCATTCTTCGCATCTTAAGGGACATTAATCAAGTTTATCTATTAATATGGACAAGGAAAATAAATTCCTATTGCTTCATTTTCTCTCAAGCACAAGCAGTTATCTCTCTTCCTGGCCACTAAAGGAAGGGGTAGCAGCGTTACTAGTAGCCTTCTGCCAGTGAAATAGTAACAAGCCTATAACTAGTACTTGAGCAAATGTTTGGCCCTACCTCTGCCCATTACTTCTTGGCAGTTAATAAACTTTTCTCTCTTATTTTCTTATTTGTAAATAAAGAATAAATTGTCCAACCCTCTGATTCAAAAACACAACAAAATGGATATGAAAATCTTTCTCATAAAATAAAAAAATATCGAAATCATATAAGATAATCTTAACAGTTTGCTTTTTTAATGAAGGTACAAAAAAGTTGATCTTGAAAACTACCTTGAAACTGGGTTTAACATGCCTATTTCCAGCTGCTTTATCTGTTATTCTCAGTGCTGTTTCAGAATTATTAACCCAACAATTGCACCAACAATGCCAGTGCATGTAGAGTTATTTTCTTCTCATGCATTAATAAATTGTTTTCTTCAGCACAAAGGGAAACAAATATTAAGAAACTAGTCAGTATTTCCTAATATTTGTCATTCATGGGCCATATTCATTTCTCTTATACAATATGTATTTTCTTATAACTTTAGTAAAGGAAGGCAGGCATTAATTTGTAATTAAATATACAATTCTAGTAGTCAGAGACACACAAGTGAAAATAATGTCTCTGACTCTTACTGACTTTTAGCAATGAGCCAGTTACTTAACTCCCGACTCAGTTAATTAAGCTGTAAAATAATAATAGTAATGCCTGTCATGCAAGTGTGTGAAGATAATTATAAAATGTATATACAAGTCTGGGATAGAAACGAACAGGCAGAAAGCATGTGAAACTGGCAACTATTAGTATTATAATCCTGTTTCCAATATTTCAGAACCACTATCAACCTTAGTAAACTTAGGTAATCATTATGAAATTCAATTCTCTAATATAAAATGAGGTGTTAAATAAGGTAAATGTTGGATGGCCATTTCTAGTTTCATGAATATTACAACACACATCAAAACACAATAAACCATTTTGTAATGACTACCTACTTCAATTAAATAAGGGGATTTGTTTCCATGTAGTGTATGAAGCAGACTCCCTAGAAAAGTTCATTACCTACCTCCATTCATATAGAGCAGAGGTAGGCAAACATTTTCTGTAAAAGGTAAGACAGTGAACATTTTAGCCTTTGTAGGTCATACAGTTCTGTAGCAACTCTCAATTGTGTTGTAGCACAAAATCAGCAATAGACAGCATGCAAACAAGTGAGCATAGCTGTGTTCTAATAAAATTTTATTTATGGACACTAAATTGAATGACTTTAACATGTCATGAGATAGTCTTATGATTTTTCTTCAAGGCCTTAAATATGCAAATATATTCTTAGATCATTGGCCATACGAAACAGCTGATGGGCTGGATTTTGCCTGTAGACTTTAGTTTACTGGCCCTACATAGACATTTTTGGTTAGTTGGAACTAAGTCTTAAGTTTTAAAAAGAGTAGCTCTCTGTCTATTAAAAAAAAAAACTTCATTGAATGCATTTTTAAAATTTAATTTATGTTTTTTATTTTTGAGTCAGAACCTTACTCTGTTGTCCAGGCTGGAGAACACTGGGGTAATCTCTGCTCACTGAAACCTCCACCTCCAGGTTCAAGCAATTCTCATTCCTCAGCTTACCTAGAGGCTGGGATTACATGTGTGCACCACCATGCTTAGGTAAATTTTTTTGTATTTTTAGTAGAGATGAGGTTTTTCTGTTTCCCAGGCTGGTCATGAACTCCTGGCCTCAAGTGATCCACCTGCCTGGGCCTCCCAAAGTGCTAGGATTACAGGCATGAGCCACCATGCCCACCCTGTATTTTTAAAAATATATGCATACCTCATGTATATGTATTTTTGAGTTATATTATCATAGTTTACTTGGTAGATAAAAGACTAAAAGTCTTTTGTAAAATTTTTATTTTTGCTAAAATTTTAAAACATCAATGATTCTTTTTCATAAGGGTTAGACCTCTTTTCAGAATGGCAAAGTTAAAAAAATGTGGAAACAATATTGTATGGCTCCCCCCCAACCCAGGTACATATAGTTGGCTTAATTCTGATGCTTGTTGTGGGGTCTGTTTTAGTATGCTGTCATACATCATTACACATTGAAACTGAGTTAGTATATGCCAGAACTGCAGCAGTACCAAAATATTTGTAGACCTTGGGAAACCAGCACAAACTACTGTTTTTGCAAGATGCATGAAGAGTAAAACAAACCTCCTAATGACAGTGCTAAGCAAATTGTTTTCAGAAACAAAGAGAAACAGAGTAACGTAATTTTTCAAACACAGAAGTAGAATTCAGTACAAATTAGTGACTAGGTGTATGAAGACACATGGCAGTATTTTTTGCCAGTGGCATACTTACATTGACATGCTTAAATTATTAAGAAGGAAAACCTTTGGAAGGTATTTATAAATTAGTGGATCACATCCTTTACTTTCCAACATGGTTTTATGGCCGTTGCCTTTTTAAAAACTTTTACAGGAGAGGTAAGAGGAAAAACCCACACTGGAAGAATGTTCTTTATTCTACTGGCCACCAGTGTTAATAACATCTGCAAAGCAGGACAATGACCACAGTCAGAATTCAGCCCTTTTAGTTGCATTTTTTTTGGTTTGTTTGTTTAGAACAATTATATGTTCTCACATGTTTGATGGGAAATCAAGTTAAATTCATGACTCTGTGAAGCAATTTTCAATTATTGTTACCTAGGTATTGTCATACTGAAACCTACAGATTGTGGCACAGACAGGCTAAATTCCATCTTGACTGTGCTAGACAATGTGCTATTTTTAATTATTCCATAGGAAAAGATTCTGTCTTTGACAGCTATTATAACAGAGTATTGTCACAGCTTTTCAACAAGTGAGTATTGTTTTTGGCGGATTCTACCTGACACAAGCATTTGACATACAAAATAATTAAATAAAATTTAAAAAAATTTATTGCTTATAAGGAGCTCTTTTTCCTGAATCTGAATGACTATCTCCTAATTGTTTTGGGGTATTCTATGTTTCTTCCTTTGTATTGGGTAAAAATGGTATATTTTTACACCATTCTTAAATGAACTATTGTAAAAAATCGATCATTTTCTCATTGGATTTGTAGAATATTACTACCATATGGGAGAAATATGTAACTGTATGTGATATTTTTTGTAACACGTACCATTACATTCATTTGACTTTTTTGGTATGTGAGATAAGAAGAGAAGAAAAGGAAGAGATCTTCAGTCCTCAGTTCTAAAACCCTCATCTACTTTTGATATGACCAAACTTAAATTTTATGTAGGGGATAAAATGCTATTTAAAGTAATGTAACATGATACAAAAGTGTCATAGAACCTGCAGAGCTTCTGAGAAGCTGATGTGCACCACTGCTACATGGAGATGTACCTACTCCCTACTCTGGAAAACATCAGATTTGGAAAAAGAAAAGAAAAATATAAGGAATAGAGAAACAAGAGAAAGCCAAATAAGTAAAATCAGAAAGTGGGGAAAATAAAGAGAAAGAAGATAAAATGTAGTAAGAATTTAAACATGACTATTTTTTAATCTAATAAAATAATGCAAAATAAAATCCCTAAAGGATATGAATGTTTTAAAAGGAGAGTAGGTCAAATATATGCTCAGCTGAAACTAATGTAATAGGGCATTCTCTTGCATTCCTAGCAAATACCTCTGAGTTCAGGTACTTTTTGCTGTGAAATTCTGAGCACTGAAGGTTCTTGATTGCCTGGAAGTTGGGGTGGGGGAGTAAAAGAGAAGTAAAGCAACTCTTGCTTTATTTTTTCTTAAAGCTCTTCATATAAAGTAGCTTTTTCTTCTTCAGAAGTAGTAGTAATTTGACAATTCAGAGCCTCCCATATCTATCTCCCTATAATATTCAAAAGTTAAAATTCCAAAGTGGGTAAAATCCTAGAGAAGGATAATATCTACACTTTCTCTGAGCACTGCTAAATAGAAAATAAAAACAGGTTGAGATTATTGATGTGGAATTGCAGATAACTGCTACTCTTAAATCATGTGTTATCTTGCAGCAGGTCAAGACAAGGGGTTCTGTAACAAGACTACCATCACTGAAATCTCTGCTTTTACGCTTATTATTTTGTGATCCTGAACATGTCACTTAAACTCTCTTTTCTTCAGTTTACTCTTCTCTAAAATTGGGATAATAATGGTTCTTACTTTATATATTTATAATTAATATTAAATGAATTAAAGCATGTGGAGCTTTTGCCGGGCACATAATAATTTTATAAATCACATTATACTTACAAGTTATTATATGCTTATCAAAAGGATAATTTAAATAGGAAATTAAGAAATCAGAATTGCAAGAAAATGCATATCATTTTACAGAGTAAGAATATTTTTTAAAACCACCAGTGAAATAGGAATGGTTGACAGGAAAACCCTGAAAAACTTCAGCTAAAGATATATTCCTTTGTAACAAGGAGTCCATTTTTTAGCTTGTAAACAATTTGGGTTTACTCTTTTTGCCCAAATAAAACATGAAACCATTAACATTAAAGCAGTGTTAGCAGAAGACAGGAACATGGAAGAATAAGATGAGAGAGAGAGAAGGGAGAGCAAATGAGGGAACTAAAGGTAGGCATATATACAGTTTTGTTCCATTAAACTGAAAATAAGAAAACATCTACATTGCAACTAAAAGTATGCATGCATAAAAATCAACAAAAGCTGTATAAAACAATACCTTTATCAGATGATCTCCTCTCCTCTCCTCTTCTCTCTTATCCTCTCCTCACCTCCTCCTCCTTTCCTTTGTCTTCTATGCTATTCCAAGAGATTGTTTATCTAAAGTGAATAAAAGACAAATGCATGAACTAATTTTAAACAGTACTAATAGTACCAATAACATTACTTAAAGTGAGCAAACATGACATGATATATAGCAAACATGATGACATAAGACATCAAAGGAAAGAAGTTGGGAAAAAGGGGTGGGAAGAGAGGGAAGGAAAGAAGGAAGAAAGGAAGGAACAGAGGGAGGGAAGGAAGGGAGGGAGGGGAATTTGAACAATGTAAGAAGAGAATTCTGAATTAGACCAAAACAGCAGTATTTCGAACGAAGGAAGGGAGGGAGGGAAGGAGGGAAGGAGGGAAGGAGGGAAGGAGGGAAGGAGGGAGAGAGGGAGGAAGAATTTGAGCAGGGACTAAGGCCACCCTGCTCTATGGAGCCTCAAGGCATGGTGCACTGCATCCTAGCTGTTTCCACTCCAGCTGTGGCTAAAAGGGGCCAACATACAGCTCAAGCTGTTGCTTTAAAGGATCCAATTCCTAAGTCTTGGTGGCTTACATGTGGTATTGGGTCTGTGAGTACACAGAAGTCAATAATTGAGGTTTCAGAATCTCCATGTAGTTTTCAGAGGATGTACGGAAACTCCTGGATGTCCAGGCAGAAGTTTGCATTTGCTGCAGGGGTAGAGCCCTCATGGAGAACCTCTGCTAGGGCAGTATAGAAGGGAAATACAGGGTTGAAGCCCCAACACAAAGTTCCTACTGGGGCACTGCCTAGTGGAGCTGTGGAAAGAACGCTGCCATACTCCAAACCCCACAATGATAAATCCACCCTCAGCTTGCACCATGCACCTGGAAAAGCCACAGACACTCAACACCACCCCATGAAAGCAGCCAGTAGTGGGGCTTTACCCTTCAAAGCCACAGGGGCAGAGCTACCCAAGGCTGTGGAAGCCTACCTCTTGCATCAGTGTAACCTAGATGTGACACTTGGAGACAAAGAAGATTATTTTGGAGTTTTAAGATGTAATTAGAGCCTATTGGATTTCAGACTTGGGTGAGGCCTGTAGCCCCTTTGTTGTGGCCAATTTTTCACATTTGGAATGACTGTATTTACCCAATGCCTGTACTTCCATTATATCTAGGAGCAAACTAATTTGCTTTTGATTTTAGAGGCTCATAGATGGAAAGGATTGGCCTTGCCTCAGATGAGGCTTTGGACTTGGACTTCAGGTTAATGCTGGAATGAGCTAAGACTTTGGGGACTGTTGGAAAGGCATGATTACACTTTGAAATGTAAGGACATGAGATTTGGGAGGGGCCGGGGCAGACTGATATGGGTTGACTGCGTCTCCACCCAATTCTCATCTTGAATAGTAGTTCCCATAATCCCCACGTGTGGTGGGAGGAACCCATTGGGAGGTAATTGAATCATATGGGCAGTTTCCCCCATGCTATTTTTGATATCTTGAGTATGTTTTCAAGAGATCTGATGGTGTTATAAGGAGCTTTCCCTTTCACTTGACTTTCATTCTTCTCCTTCCTGCCACCATGTGAAGGATGTGTTTACTTCTCCTTCTGCCATGATGGTAAGTTTCCTGAGGCCTCCCTAGTCCTGCAGAACTGTGAGTCTATTAACTCTTTCCATTACAAATTACCAAGTCATGGGTATTTCTTCATAGAAGTGTGAGAACAGACTAATACAGTTAGCACTATTATTATTTACAGATTAGAACTGAGAGACATAGTGTCATGGCTTAAACAAACAACACAGCTAATAAATGAAAAAACCTTAATTAAAATCCTGATTTTCTAAAACCTAACTGTATGGTCTTTCTACTAGTTTAAACTGCATAGAAACAAAGTGATTACCAGTTTAGGCTATTGAAGAGGAAAGAAAGAAAATCCCATGTGGTGAATTAGCTAAGGAATAAAAAACTAATTATAGCTTTGATAAACATCAGTAAGAGCACAATTGAACAGAATTGAATACATAATGATCATTTTTACACTGTTTTTCAACCTCTTTGAGCAAAAATGTAAATCATCATGGGCTATTGTTTCCAAAAAATGTATGCCTTTCTTTTGTATCGGAAAGAAAATCTCAAATTATTAGCAGAAACTTTCTGTTTATGATACTTATCTATCAACCTATCACTGGTGAATAAATATTAACTATATATTTTTTTTGTTATTTGAATCAGAAATTATTACTATCATAGTTACAGAAAAATATTAACACCGACATATTGAAACACAGTCATAATATAGATTTAAATATAAAGAGGGCATTCTAGATGGCAAATTTTAATGTCTATTTCTCAATATAAGGCAAAAATAATGGATTCATTTGTGTTGGCATGTATGGTTGCATAAAATACTATAAATCTGTTCTGATTTTGACTTATAGTCAAATTCAGATTCGATTCTTCATCAATCTGCCAAAACAATTTGTAAATTATACATATTTCTGATTATGTTACCATATTGGGTTTATTTTCAATTTAAATGAAGAATTTATGTCCAAAGATATTCTCTGATTTGTTCTGCCATTTAAAGAGTAGATAGAGCCAATCTCCTGTGAAAACCTGAAAAACCAAAACAATGGGCATCTGTTCTTGTGGAATAAACTAAAATTCCACTATAACAGCATTTTGAACAGAATTCAGCATTAGACAAATGGACTTTGGACCCTCTCCAAGAGATCTGATTACCACAAACACCAGAAGTTCCCTTCATTGCACTATACTACCCGTCAGGATTTTGAGAACAGCATTATATTAAAGTTCTCTTGTTCTTATAAGTGAATAATTTTATAGCAGCTACAGAAATATATTTTGCAGTTCCACTCCAGTGGGGAAGGAACTATAACCACCATTTGACTCTGGTGGTTATAGCTATAAACTGAAATATGTAAAAATATATTTTCTCAAACTATGGGATAGTTTTTCTGACTAATGTTCTTAGCTTTATCTGAAAAGAAAATTAAGACCTAGGTTTTCAAAGTTAACAACTATTGCTTTATATTCCCTTTTCAGTGGCTCAACTTGGAAGTCAAATATTTTTAAAAATCTATAGCCAAGATATTATAAAGCATGAATCAGTCTAAAGTAATTAGTTCATAAAATCTGGCTAGTGCTTATACATATTGCTTATTGAAAGAAATAGTGCATGCTATAAAAAGAGAACAAGTAAACATTAATTTGAAATGTTAAAGAAAGTAGTCAGAAGACATTTTGGTACTTGCCCACACATCTTTAAACATAGCAACAGTTATATGAATTATCTCTTAGTTTGTATATACAGGCTCAGTTTGAGGAAAGATGAAAATATGTGGACCAGCTCTAGCAATGTAGAGTGTCAAATTTTTTGTACAAATGGTAATTCTGCATGTAGTTTTAGAAACAACATAGAATTTAAAAAATACTATGTTTATATTTAAAGAGTTAAATGCCCAAATACATTTAAATGTTTTTCTTATAGTAAAATCTAATAAACCAACAAATAATTGACCTCAATATCCTCAAACTGTCAGTATTGAAATGGTGCTTCCAAGTGCTAAGTTTTTCAGAGGTTCAGTAGGACAGATAAACTGGGTTGTTAATCTCTCTCAAAATACATTTACAGTAAAAAAATTATTAGTTAAATTAGTTAATGATTCTACTGCATTGTGTAATTCAAAAAGATCATTGAATTTTTCATCTGCTTTCATGTCCTTTCCTATAAACTCTTGTATTTTCTATATGTCTGTACCATAATTTTTGTGGGATGTTGAGAGAAAAAGCACCTAATGCCTGTGCATAAGCCACCTGTTTTTTAAATCCCTATTTTGTTATTTTAAAACGCTTAACTCCCATCTCTTAGATGGACAAAACTCCTTTGCCTCTTAGAAAATTTTTTCTCTCATGTTTATGCGTGTTTTCTCAATTTCATCCCACATTAATACTATTTCTGAATTGGAGCAAAAAATATACAGAAATAAATATTCTTTGCTTTTTATTATTCCCTAATTAATGCTTATTACAAATTTTATGAAAGAGTAACTGGTATGCAGCTTTTTCCCCAATGTAAACAACTAGAAATCTGGACCAAAGGTCTGAAACAATGTTCATTGGAATGATATGAATTACAGCATTATTCTTCCTGAGAGACAGATGCACCCTGAATTGCTCTGCCTTTTTGTCTAAAGGTAAGTTCTGGATTGCAGGGCAAGAGAGAAGCAAAGCAAGCATGACAGTCTTGTCTTGAAGAGACACAGACTGTACTTTGGGAAGACGAGGAATGCTGCAATTTGTGAGGTAGAGTAACAGAAAAGAGGGAACTCAAAAATATATATAGTGGTTCTTGTTTTTCTTGACTGAATATTAATCTGCATATGCACAGAGTGAAACTCCACAAAGTCAAGCAGTATCAACAGCAAACAAATTGTAAGAATGTTAATTCCCAGGCCACACACAAGGATGGAAGACATTCAATGTCCAGAGAGAGTAAAAAATCTTGTTGAATGCTTGAGATAATTAATAGAAGCCTCAGAAGTGTCACAAATGGCTAACAGTGCTATATTGGCCCTTAAGTAGTTCCCATTTCAGATGCAAAAAAAAAAAAAAATCAAAACCAAAAAGTCTCCTTTTATAACCTACCTGCCTGCCAAAGCAAACTTCAATAGTCTGTAAAGGAAGTCAGCAAAATCTAAACACTCAATAAAAAAAGCATATACAATATCTGGGATCTAGTAAAATGATCACTAGCCATTCAAAAAAGCAGAACTGTGAGCCACATGAGAAAAATCATTAAAAATATAGCGAAATAAGGAAATTAAATAAGGAATAGACTTAGCATAAAAGAAATTAAATAGAACTATTAGACATATTTAAATATTTGTTTCAAATAACTGTGTGTACACACATATGTATATATAAGTCTATTTATATACTTGTTTATTTCAGGGATTAACTTACACAATAGTGGGAGCTGGCTAAGCAGTCTCTGTCTGACTGTTGTCTTCAGGTCTGATGCTGTATGTAGCCACAGGGCAGGAAGTCAAGAAAGGAATGAGATGGACTAAAAGCGTCGTCAGTTCTTGGTGCCTCTGAACTTAAGTGGTAAATGTCCTGAAAAAGCTGGGGCCCTTTACCACAGATCTAAACATACACAATTCTGACCCAGGAGTTAAAGAAGCTTTAGGAGAATGCCAGAGAAGGTGGAGCAGTTGCAAGCCTGACCACTTCTCTCCACCAAGAGGGTGAGACAGTGGATAAACAATGATGTGTAAGAGCTGCAGAAAGTCTGCCACTTTGCTTCTACCTTTCAATTCCCCACAGGAAACTTTCTTGTTGCCTATTCTACCTGGAAAATACAGTAAAGGAATTCTTAGAAATGTAGTTTAGCTCAGCAACACAAACACATCACTAAGCTGCAATATTCAAACCTTTAAAGAAGAACATACTGTAAAAGATACATTAAAAAAAAATTAAGAACCAAATGGAACTTCTAGAGATAAAATAAATGTACAACATCAAAACTAAAATATTCACTGGGTAAGTTTAGCAGGTGATTAGACACAGTAGGTCAAATCACCAATAAATTCAAATAAAAAGCAATAGAGAAAGCCAGTTCAGGCTACCGTAACAAAGCACCACAGGCTGGGTGGCTTGAACAAGAGAAATGTATTTCCTCACAGTTTTAGAGTTTGGAAGTTCAAGATTAGAGAGCCAGCATGGCCGTTTTCTGGTGAAGACCCTCTTCCTGGCTTGCAGCAGCTACCTGCTCATTGTATCCTCACAGGCCTGTCATGCATGCATATGTGGAGAGATGGAGCTCTGGTGTCTTTTCCTAGAAGGATACTGACATTATTGTTTTCCCCACCCTCATAATCTCCTTTTCAACCCTATCTCCAAATACAATCACATTGGAAGTTAGGACTTGAATAAATAATTTTGGGGGAGATGAAATTCCATCCCTAGCAATATCTAAACTGAAGCACAAAGATTTTTTTTTTAATAGACAAATAAATTAACTAAGCCTCGGTGGCCTATAGCAAGCATTCTAATTTATATGTAATTGGTATTTCAGAAGAAGAGGAGAGCAAAGTAAAAAGTCAAAAAGTATTTGAAAAACAGTGACCAAACTATACCAAATTTAGTGAACACTGTATCCTCTGTGTTGAGAATCTCAGAAAGTCCCTAGTAGAATAGGCAGAAATAGTTATCCAAAGAAAAATCTAAATCAAACTGTTGATATACAATGCTAAAAAAGAAAAATTTTAAAGCAGCCATAGTAAACATTTGAGAACAAAAATAAGAACGATTATAGACATTTAATTAGAAATAAAGAAAAGATGGAGTGGAAGACACTAATTAAGATGCTGACAAAAATTATCAAGCCTTAATTTATATTCAGGAAAATATCCTTCAAAAATAAAAGTGAAATACTTTCTCAAGCAAACAAGACCTAAGGGAATTCAGAGCCAGCAGACATACACTAGAAGGAATATGAAAGGAAGTCCTTCCCTGGCTGAAGAAAACAAACCAGGTGGAAACACAGATCTACTGTAGACCATAAAGAATGCTATTTCTGAGTGTTGGGTAAATATTAAAGACTTTTTCCTCATTATTTTATTAAAAGATGACTATTAAAAACTAAACGTAATAACAGTATTGTAGGCTTCTCAAGACATGTATTGAATATATGGTAAAAATAATACAAAGAACAAGGGCAGAAAATGAAGTTGTAAAATTCATGTTATACATATTAAACATATATGTTATACATATTACTGTATTATACATCAAGCAGTGAACTATAAATATTGGACACATATAATAAGAGAAAGCATTTTAAAATTCTATAACAGTGATCCTAAAAATAAAACAAAATAATATGGCTAGGTCAATAGTAGACATATAATTGAGTAGAAAAATAATTACTTTAAATGAAAAAAAGGACAAGGAAAAAGGACAAATAGAATACAAATAAAATTGTATATATAAGCCCAAATATATTGATAATTATGTGAAATATAAATGATACAAACACTCCAATTGTCAGTCTATATAAGAAAGTAAGAGCCAATTATATACTGTCTATATGAAAATTATTTTAAATATTTAGGTACACTTGTGTTAAAAGAAAGGATAAGTATAGTCAATATACCATGCAAAGTCTAATAATCAAGAATGTAAGTAGCAATGCCAATATCAAGTAATGATAAACTTAAAGATAATAACATGGATAAAGAAGGACATGTAATCATAAGAAAGTTAATTTATCAAGAGACATAAACACATCCTAAATGAGTATGCACTAACAACAATACTTTTAAAAATAAAAAAATTGCTAGAATCAGAAAGAAAAAAGGACACATTTTACAATTACACTTGAAAATTTCGCCTCTTTTTTCTCGATTATTGATAGAGTAAGTAGATTAAAAAACTAATAAATACATTGAAAATTTGAATAACACCAATTATTTTGACTTAATTTATATTATACTCTATCTTGCAACAGTAGAGTATGCACAATTTTTAAGTTTATGTAAAATTTTAAAAAATATATGTCATATGCTAAGTCATAAAACAAATAGCAGAAAATAGAAATTAACTGGCTATAATGGGATTAAATTAGTAATCAAAAATAGATAACTAGGTTATCCCCAATAACTACATTGAATATATGGTTATAAAAAGGTTATCCCCAAATATTTAAAATTTAAAAATGCACTGGTTAATAACTTGTGATCCAAGAAAAAAAATCAAAGGGAAACGTAAAAATATGAAATAATACATAATGAAACATCTTAAAAACTGTTCTGCGGCTAACACAATTCTAAGTTGGAAGTTCTCAGCTTTCAATGTTTATGGTAAAGAGAAGAAAGGTCTTAATTATTTGGTCTAATCTTCCATTTTAAGAAGCAAGAAAAACAAGTAGCAATTAAACCCAAAGTGAGTAAAAGTAAGATAAAAAAAGAGCAGACATTGATGACAGAAAAGTGACAATAATGGGGAAAAATTTAATAAAACCAAAAGCTAATTCGTTTGAATATATCAGTCAAATTGGTCATTATCTAGCTATTGCAATCAAAGAAAAAAGAATAAGAACACAAATTACCAACACTATTAATTAAAATGCTGATTGTTCCAGATTTTGATTGTATTTGTAGCAGAAAACCTTCCAACAAAGAACAATCTAGGCCCAGAAGCTTCACTGGTTATTTATTTAAAATATTTAAACGATAAATAATATAATCCTATATAAAATATTTCAGAAAATACAAAATAATCTCCAAAATTAATTTTTAAACAGAATTATAAGAAAAAATACTTTATCTGTGTATTTAATTTCTATTGCTATGTTGGAATTATCACAAGCTTAGCAGCTTAAAACAACACCAATTATTATTTTAAAGTGCCTATGGGTCAGATGTCTGTATATAACTCAGTTGAGTCCTCTGCTCAGTATCTCATAAAGCTTCAATCAAGGTGTCAGCTGTGTATTCTGGAGCTCAGGGTTCTCTTTCAGATTCATGTTGTTTATGGCAGAATTTAGTTTCTTACAGTCTAGGACTGAGGCCTTCAGATCCTACAGGTCACTCTTGCTAGCCTGACACGTGGTCCTGTCTGTAGGCAGTTAATGTCATTGCACCTTGCTTTGCAAGGTCCATTGGAAAGCTTCTACCTGTTGTAAGTAAGAGGAACTAATATTTTTTAAACTAATCATGGGTGTGATATCCCATCATCTATGCCATTTTCCATTAATTAGACACAAGCCACAGGTCCTACATATGCTAAAAATAAATAAATAAAAAAGATTATATTGGTTATAACATTAAGGTGTGGAGATCATCCTGATATTCTTGGAATTCTGCCACATGACATGTAATCTTATATAAAACATCTACTAAAATCCAAGAGTAAACAGAATACATAGTTGAAAGACTGATTTATTTTCCTCCATATTGGGGAAGTCAAGAATATTGAGACAATATTATAACAAAGCAAGGATTAAAATGAAGATGCTAGGTAGAGAAGTGATTAAAAAAAATAAATGAAATATGCAAACTAGAAATGATTGAGTAAAATTTACATTCATGAATATCTTAATCATCTATTTTTTAAATCCTTAAAATTAGAAAAATATCCTAGAATTAACCAGTGAGTTTGGAAAGATTATTGGATGCCAGACTGATATGCAAAAGCAATTGAATTTCTGTATATTAGCAAAAAAAAGAGTAGGTAAATAAAATTTAAAAGCAATACATCATGTTTAATAATACATCATTAAACATGGAATAATTTGTGGTAATTTTAACAAAATAAGTATAATACTGTAAAATTAATAGTACCAAATGTAGTTGGAAGAAATTTAAAAGCACCTAAATAAACAGAGAAATATGTACATATACCATGTCAACACATTGGATGAGATTATACTGTTCCAATGTCAATTTTCTCAAAATCGATCTATAGATTGAATGCAGTCTTCATAAAAATTACATATTTTCTCCCTAGAAACGGAAAATACTATTATTTACATAGAAGAACTCGAATTAACACATCACTGTATAATGTTTCTAGTCTTCTGAGATTCTAATAACATCTCTCATTTGTGTAGTAATTCATAAATGATTGAAAAAATTTTCAAAGGTATTCCCCAAACCTGCTGTACCTTAAGTGTAGACCTTATCGTGATACTGGAGGGACCATGTCTACTTTTGCTCAATGTTACATCCATAGTATCTTGCTCTGTAGCCAAAAAAGGCTGTTAAAAAAAAAAAGGAATAATTTTTTAATTGCTTAATTGCCTAGATGTAAAGTAGCTATCCATGGAACACAAGGATAGGAATAAAGTATCAACATTATTTCTATCTATGCATATCAGTGGTTTTAGTTTCAGCAAAATGTAAAGTAATAGATTTTCATCTTATTAAAAGAAGATGATGGTTATATAAATTTGATTTTCAATTTCCAACAAACAAATGCTGACAACATATTCAAAAATTGCCACTGATTTTATTTTAAAATTTGTATTACCTGTGGACATAAAAATTATGTATTCTCAATCCCAGATATAAGTGATTTTTAGTCAACTCTGTATACTGATCTTTGTTGATGAGTTACAAATTTAGAGTTCATATGTATGTATCAGAACTTAGCAAGGTATATGCTTTTTTAGAATCCTTTGTGATATCATCTGGCAATGAACTGAGTGTCTTTTTTCCAACTGGCAAGAATTCAGTAAAAAAACAGGATGAACATGGTTTATGGGGTCATTAATAAACACTTCAAGGTATTTCCAAATTCTAGAGATAGCCCTGGGCCTTCTATAAATCAACTCATAAAGCATATTTGGAAGCATCTTTAGGATATTTTAACATGGCCATTTAGCTTAGTAATTTACAAATAAAAGGCAATAAAATTTAAACTTATTTTTGTGATAAATAAAAATAAATAAATCTACATATATGAAAATAAAGATGTAACTGCTTGTTTACTGGATATACTCATTGATTTCCAAAAATCTCCTAGTTTAAAATTAGGATAATGCAAATAGTGTTCCATGTATACAATTGGACACATTTAAAAAATTAGTTTGGGTTTACTTTAATAAATCTGAATTTTTATTTCATTGGCATAGTTCTCAGTTGTTCTTTGCTGACACTAAACTTTTTCTGCTTTTGTATTAGAGAAACTCAGTTCAGACTGGTAGTTGCAAACCTCCCAATAACATCAGTAAGTCATATAAAGTTTTTTTTTTCAAAGTTTTTTTTAATCAAATAGCACTATATTAATATTCCACTTACAACTTTTCAGTAGCTTTTCCTTGTTCTATGGATAAAATTCAAGTTACTTTAGGATAGTACATAAGGCTCAGCATTTCTGATTCTTCCCTGTCCCTCATCCTTTTCTCTTCCTTACCCTCCAGCCACTTGGTGGCAGCAACAACATTAAGGACTTCATGGTTGTCACAGGTCAACACCTCTCCTGTAATTGTTTGATAGAGTTCACAAAGCCCCTTTGTATACATTGCCCTATTCTGATCTTGACAATAACCTTATGAGGTCAGTCCTGTTTTCCTTACTAAATCCACATGAGAGTTGAGATCTCAGGGTTGTAAGAGAGGCAAAATCAAACATGACAAAGAAAAACTAACACCGAAGCACTCTGATTCTAATTCTAGCCGTTGTTTCAGTTAACCAACAGAAAATGTATTCATTGCTATTCATTTCCTGTGTTTGTTAAACATCTGAAACAAGAATCTATAGATGGTAGAAACTTTTTATAGGTTTAAAAAAAACATAATATTTCATAAACTCAAAAAATTATACAATTCCCTATACTCTATTAAAGGTAACATATATTGTTTCTCTAAAATTTGCCTAAACTTTCTCACCTTTTACTCCTAATATCCCTTTCCCTTAATCATTGCTGATAGGTTATTCAATCTAATATTGACAAAAATTATTTTCAAATTATAAAATATACTAAAATAATAATTTACTATATCTCTTAAAAACTCAGACATATCCGTTGGTTGTTTGAACCAACTGCTACCATTTAGATATGGGGAAAAGGAAAAGTTAAGTATAAAGATCTTCCTCAGTTCATATTTCTGCACATACCAAATAAAATGGAAAACAGATTATATTAATGTCTATTATATATACCCTAATTAATTTTATCTTTATGCATATAGTTAAAATTGTTCTCTTTATAAAGTACAAGCAGATAGATATGGTACTTCAGTTTAGGTAATTCGTGATTTGAAGGAAGCACAAAGTTAATTATAGTATTGAATCAATGTTCTATGTACAAATTTATTATACCAAAAATATTTGAAATACGGAAGCAAGAAACAGAAACCGTTAAAAATGCAATGTATAATAATTACTATAGTTAATCAAATCTGAGCTTTACCCAATTAAGAGATGACTCACTCTCGTAAGTGCTACCACAAAATAATTCTAATATTGCCAACTAAACAATGACACAATATCTTAGTGATGCTTTCACAAGATGTCTCATGCCAGCATATTGTTGCTTTGAAATTTTTTTCTAAAGTTTTCAGGGAGCTTTTCAATCTTTCTGCCTCTGGTTTTATTGCCTCACTTGTCCTAGCCAATCCACTTAGAGTTACCTCAGTAACAAAATATACCAGAGCTTCAACTACTTCTCAACACTTTTCTTTGTAATTCTTGTGAAACACATTGCTGTTTTGCAAGTAAATATGGAATTGTAGCTCTTCTTCCTTGGCATGTATTTTTTTACTGATATATCAAATTACATACTGTTACTTTCTTTCCATGCCTCTAACATATATTCAATAATCATTTATTTGGCTGCCAAGTCATAGCATCAGTTTCTATAAAACTGTGAACAGCAATGAAATTCAAAAATAAATGATAAAAATTTGATATAAATTAATTACAGTGAAAACAGTATAAAAATATAAGAACAAATTTTTATATATGTACAGTTAATTTCAAATTTTTCATAATGGCTACCTGGAAAACAGTAATTGCTAGATGTTATCAATTGTACTTGTCTCAAATTCAGATAATTAAGAATGTTAAAATGTTTTTAAAAAGACAGAGGGAAAGTGAGAGAAAGAATGAAAAAGAAAGAAAGAAGGAAAAGAGGAAGGAAGGAGGGAGGGAGAGAGGGAGGGAGGGAGGGAGGGAGGAAAGGAAGGTATTTTTAAAACTGTTACAAAAATCAAGCCTTTTAAAAGAAATGGCTTCCTTTCATCCCTAACTCTGCCTCATGAGTCACACCTACGCCTTTCCGAGAATAGCTGGCCTGAGCTCTCTTCTTAATTAAGTAAGTGTTCAATGACACAAAGTGACTCAAACTTATCATTTAGTATCTCTGTCAAAAAGGTCATACTTTATTGCTTATTGTTAAATATGTTTAATATAGTTCATTGCCAAAAATACTCTCTCTTAAAATATGAGAACATTACTTTCCTAAATGCTTCCAGACAGTATGACAAAGCTCAATAAACACTTTTAAAAATACACTATTTAATACCGAAATACATCTTTTCCATTCTTTTATTTTCTTTTTTTTTTTGATGTGGAGCCTCACTCTGTTGCCCAGGCTAGAGTACAGTGGCAGGATCTCGGCTCACTGCAGACTGCATCTCCCAGGATCAAGTGATTCTCCTGACTCAGTCTCCTGAGTAGCTAGGATTACAGGCACGCACCACCACATCTGGCTAATTTTTGTATTTTTAGTAGAGATGGGGTCTCACCATGTTGGCCAGGCTAGTCTCAAACTTCTGACCTCAAATGATCCACCTGCCTCGGCCTCCCAAGTGTTGGGATTACAGGTGTGAGCCACAGCGCCTGGCCTATTATTTTCTTTTCACAGTATCACAACTACACATTGCAAAACAATTTCACTTGGATTTTTACTCACTTTTCTATACTTACTATATTTGAAACATTATTCAGACTGTTCTATCTAGTATATCAGAAAACATTAGTATGCATGGAAAATAACCAGCAAAAATATGTTTGTAAAATATTAATATTTTGCAAAAAAAAATTTTGCAAAAAAATCACAACAAATGGATTATTTACTGATATATTTTTGTATATAATATGATATCAATTGTATATATGTTTACTAAAGTATTTTTTGTATATAGTATGTCATTTTCTATAAAACTGTGAACAGCAATCTCTATATAATCTTGTGTAGATATTCATGTCTGAAAAACCTGTCTGATGTAACATGTCTGAAAAACTTTTTCCCACAGGAACTCTTTTTCATGGAGTACCTTTTTAAGATCTCACACATGATTTTTCTATGGATTGTGATCTAAAATCGTTAACATATAAGTTATTTCTCAACAATGTTAAAATTAGATATCATTTATCATCTGTGAAATTTAACCTAAAATTTGAACAGAGCATTGTTAAGTCCATTTTTTAATTATCATTTTCAATTAGAATATGTGAAGAGGACATTTTGAGTCTTATTAATCTGTTATATAATAAGTGATAAAAAGTTTTGTATTTTACGATTTAAAATATATACAGTAATAAAAGTAGCAGCAGAAAACATGAAAGATTATATTTTTGCTCAGAATCTTGAGCAAAGATTATCTTCTCAGAATGTTGAGAAGAGTTACGTTTTGCTCAGAATGTTGAGTAAAGCCTAAAATAAATGGCACAACAGAAAAGATACAAAATACATACAGAATAAAACTATGATAGCTAACATACAATTAAAAGGAGTTCCGGAAGGAAAGAAATAATAAGTGTATGTTAAAAAATCACCAAACAAATAATAGAATAACATTTTCTAAGTTATAGAAAGACTTGAATCTTTAGAGGGAAGAGACATGCTGTATCAAACAGGATAAATAAAAACAGACTGATATATTTTTACATATTTATTTAATTTCAGGAAATCAATGACCAAGAAAATTTCCATGTCCCTCAAAGATGAGAAAAATATATATATATATTCAAAGGGAAAAAGAATCTGAGTGCCATCAGATCTGTTACCAGGCATACTGAGTGCCATAAAAACAATGAGCTAAAATTTAAAAGAAAATTATTTTGAATTTAAACATTGATACCCAGCAAAACTATCAATTAAATATGTGAAAACTGAAGATATAATCAGACATGTAAGGACTCAAGTAATTAACTTCTAAAGGACTCTTCATAAGAGGAGAAAGTCATATCAGAAAATAGAATATGTGGGCTCCAAAAAATAGAGAACCTGAGCCAAGAATACAATAAAAAGAAATCAGAGGATGAAAATTTTGATATCATCCTTAAACTAATTAGTCTAAATTAGAACTAGAATAAAACAGATTGAGAATTCTGTTTAAAAAAAAAGTACGATAAAATAAATTTCATTGAATAGATTAAAGTCAGATCTTGGAAGATCTTCATATCATGGTGAAAAAGGCATATGTTTTGTTTACCAACAGGGAAAAAGCAAGTCAACTGCAATGCCACTGAAAAAATACATGTTATATATTTACTACCTAGTTATGGTCCAAATATAAAGCAAATAAAATATGACATGGCTTTTGAGCTATTGATGTATTATAATAAAATGTGGATGCCATTTATATTTTACACAAAAAATGTTCTCCTTTGACAACAATTCTATAATTTTGAACTTTAAGATATGTAATTTTAGCATAATATCTGATTTTGAACTGAGAAGAACAAAAATGCCTACTTAAAATTTAAGCCGGGTGCGGTGGCTCACGCTTGTAGGCCATGTCGGACAGGCGGGTGGATCACCTGAGGTCAGGCATTGGAGACCAATCTGGCCAACGTGGCGAAACCCTGTCTCTATTAAAAATGCAAAAAATTAGCCTGGCGTGGTGGCAGGCACCTGTAATCCCAGCTACTCAGAAGGCTGAGGCAGGAGAATCGCTTGAACCCAGGAGGTGGAGGTTGCAGTGAGCCGAGATCGTGCCATTGAACTCCATCCTGAGCGACAAGAGCGAAACTCCGTCTAAAAATAAATAAAATAAAATAAATTAAGTAATTAATTAATTTGACTGTTTAGTATTGTTGCAGCTTTTTCACTTGGTATTCCAGCAAGCGCGGAGGCGGGGAGCGGTGCCCAGCGGCTTCTCTCCCATTGTTAGGCAAGCCTGATAGCTCTTTCACTCCTGCTGCCTGCAGCTCAGTGAGCAGGAGCATTACAGCTCTTTCCCTCCTACAGTTTGGCGAGTTCAGGGTTCCTGGCCTACCACCAAGTAAAATAAGGTACGCAGACACCAGAGAGTAAGACAGTAGAATTTTACTGAGCAACAAAAAGCAAGCTGTCAGCTGTGAGAGGGAACCCAAAAGCTAGTAGCTGTCTGTCTATGAGGCTGAGTCGCGGCTTTCTGCGAGCTTAGAATGGGGGAATATGTGCTGATTGGTCCATGGGTGGTCTTGGAAAGGCACCACTGGGTTGGTTAAAAGGCATTATTGGAAGGAACAAATCGACTGAGAGTGGATAAGATGGGAATAGAGGTTCTCACTCCAGTCAGGGA
The DNA here is from genome assembly GCA_963573385.1 of Cacajao melanocephalus. Taxonomy (NCBI): domain Eukaryota; kingdom Metazoa; phylum Chordata; class Mammalia; order Primates; family Pitheciidae; genus Cacajao; species Cacajao melanocephalus. The sequence continues at coordinate 23,791 of CAUYLG010029363.1, read as the reverse complement.
CTCTATCAGGAACTGGCAGCTTGGTTTTCACACTGCAAACTGTCCTTGGCTTGAAGGTTGAGTTTCATTGGGGCTCCATCCCTGCCTGTCTAGGAATTTGTTTGTCTCCCATTGCTGTCAGAATCAGTAACTATGAGAGGTAATTATGAGAACTGAACCAATTTATGATTTATACAATCAATGATAGTGTAAACGGGTACACCACTATTTCTCTTATTTTGGGGGGTCTACTAAATTGTACACTCAGACATTCACGGCAAAGAGAAATATGAGATTTTTCTATCCATTAAACAATGTTAACACTCTGAAACATTAAAGCAAAACCAAAAAACTTCTAGATAATGAGAAACAAATGAGAGTCTCTAGCAGCCAGTCTTTAGGAAGGTCTCCCATCGATGCTTGCCTCCTGACATTCATGGCCTGGTACTATCTCCTCCTGTGCACACACTGAGTGTGCACAGGACTTACTGACACACTTCAAATGAGAAGAATATGGCAGATGTAAAAGTATGTCACTCCCAATATTAGGTTAAGAAAGAGCTTCTATTTAGGAAGTTCTTTCAGTCTATCTTAGGTTATTCACTCTTGGGGAAACAAGCTACCATTCTGTGAATAGATCTCTGGTTATAGAGAGGCCAAGGTGGCAGAGTGAGGAACTGAGTTCCTCAATCCAGGAGCCTGCAAGGAAGAGACACATGCTGATGACGACGTAAGTAGCTTTGGAAGCAGATCCTTCAGCTATTGTCAGTCTTACACTGACTACAGCCCTTGCCAGCCTCTTGAGTGCAATGTCATAAGATATACTCAGATACATCTGGCTAAACTGCCACCAGATTCCTGGTCCACACATAATGTGAGATAATAAATGCTTATTTTTTTAAGCTGCTGAAGTTTGGAATCATTTGCTTTTCAGCAAAAGTAACTGAAGACGGGATCTCATAAAGGACTCAAGACTGTAATTGTTTTTAAGTGATATTTGGTAGTAAACATTAAAAATAGCTAAATAATACTAAACCTAATTTGTAGTTACAATTGTGATTAAAGAATTAAAGCTGAACTTTTTAAACACATATTCCAATATTGCCCTGTACCAAATGCATATAGATCATGTCTGATAATAGAAGTTTGATTAAGTGATTCTCTTTACAAGTCTTTTGATTACATAATAATTGTATTATTTCTATTTTAATAACCAGTTTTCATCTAGATATGTGTGGTTTACTTTGAGAAGTTTTAATTTTTAAATTTTTATTATTTTTTTCTTTTTTAAAGCAAAATCTCACTCTGACCCTCAGCCTGGAGTACAGTGACACAGTCTTGGCTTACTGCAACCTCTGTCTCTCAGACTCAAGCAATCCTCAAGCATAGCTGGGATTCCAGACATGTACCACCACACCTGGTTTATTTTTATATTTTTTGTAGAGACAAGGTTTCACTCTGTTGCCCAAGCTGTTCTCAAACTCCTGACCTCAAGTGATCCACCTGCCTCAGCCTCCCAAAGTGCTGGGATTACAGGTGTGAACCACCACATCCACCCAGAAGTTGTTATATTACTGCTACTTTATTTTTATAAACACTATACAAATACCTGGTCATATTTATAATACACACACACACACACACACACATTTGTAATTGGATAATAGTTCTTGAATTTGTTTCAATAATGTTAACTTCAAATTTGAAATTAGTAATAATAATCATTGGCAAGGTATGCTTTCTACATCTTTTAAAATTAAATGCTATAATCAGCATTTCACATGAAAAGGTATTAAGTATAATATCTAGACTGCTACTGTTCTGTTAATATATATGAATAATTAAATATTATGTCAAATGTATTAAAAATTCTAAAAATGTACAATATAATACCCCAATAGATTTAAGAATGTGTGTGTCTGCGGGGCACGGTGGCTCACACCTGTAATCCCAGCACTTTGGGAGGCTGAGGTGAGCAGATCACAAGGTCAAGAGATCGAGACCATCTTGGCCAACATGGTGAAACCCCATCTCTATTAAAAATGCAAAAATTTGCTGGGTTTGCTGGTGAGCACCTGTAGTCCCAGCAACTCGGGAGGCTGAGGCAGAAGAATCACTTGAACCCAGGAGGAGGAGGTTGCAGTGAGCCGAGATTGTGCCAGTGCACTCCAGCCTGGCAACAGAGCAAGACTCCACCTCAAAAAAGAAAAAAAAAATTATGCATCGTTTTTCTCCCATAAAAAAATAAATCCAATTCACAAAATGTGGTTATACTATAAAAACAGGCACTGACTGTCCTCAACTAACAATGGTTTGACTTAAGATTTTTCAACTTTATGATGGTGTGAAAGTGATATGGTTTGTATTTGTGTCCCCACCCAAAGCTCACCTCGAGTTATAATCCCCAATAATGGAGTAGAGTCTAGGTGGGAGGTAATTAGCTCATGGGGCAGATTTCACCCTTGCTGTTTTTGTGACAGTGAGCTCTCAGGAGATCTGGTTGTTTAAACGTGTGTAGCACCTCCCCCTTTGCTTTTCGTCCTCCTGTTTCTGCCGTGTAAGATGTGCCTACTTCCCCATGAATTCTTTCATGATTGTAAGTTTCCTGAGGCCTGCCCAGCCATGCTTCCTGTACAGTCTGTAGAACTGTGAGAATTAAACCTCTTTTCTTTATGACTTACCCAGTCTCAGCTGGTTGTTTATACAAATATGAGAATAGACTAATACAGAAAATGATACATATTCAGTAGAAACAGTACTTCAAGTACTCATGCAACCATTCTATTTTTCATTTTCAGTATAGTATTAAACCAATTACATGAGATATTCAACACTTTTTATTATAAAATAGGCTTTGTGTTAGATGATTTTGTTCCGCTGTAGGCTAATGTGAGTACTCTGAGCAGATTTAAGGTAGGGTAGCTAAGCTGTGGTTTTCAGTAGGTTAGCTGCATTAAAAGCATCTTATACTTGGCCAATTTATGTGAGTTTATTGGGATATAACCCCATTGTAAGTCAAGAAACATCTGATTAACAATAACTAAGCATTATCTGAAGTTTCATGTAATAGCTCTATTTCAGCTTATTAGCACTATGAATTGACAACTATCATGCAGTCATTTAGTAGCTACATTATAAGCCAATATCTTATCGAAATGTTTGCTATTTTATAGCAGATAATATTTTAACACATATCATTTTTAGTAATATTTTTTGCATTTACTATTGTGTTTTACATTAAAGGAATTGCAAAATATTATGACTTATTTGCTAATTATTAAATGATTGTATACAATTTCAATATCCAAAAAAATTTGAGGTTTTAATAAAATATTTTTATGATTAAGCTTTTGCATTTCATTTAAGCACTAATAGAAAAGCAGAAAGAAAATATATTTATTGGAATATTAGATTGAATTTTTCTTAGAAAATTATTTAAAATTATTCAGAATTGCTTCAAATTCCCCCTTCTAATGTATTTCTCAGTAACATATTTGACAACAAATATTAAAAATCTACCAGAAATTAAGATTTACATAGTGAATCTTAGCCTGTGACTATTTAACAAAAGCACTGGAGTCAACCTGCAGGGTTTCATAATATATTTTGTAAAGTAAAGCCAAGTCCATTGTTATAAAATTACGCAAAAAAAGGATTCTTACTGCTGCATTTTAATCACAAAATAAAATATCAATATAGGTATTTTGTGAATGTATTTTCTAATACAGTCCTTTACAAAAAAGTTACACATTAGATACTCAAAAGAATTTGTTATAAAATATAGATAGTAGTTAATAGACTCTTATTTAATCTTTTGATGTAATAAATAATATGTTGTTAGCCATGGGCAATATTACAAATAATAATTAAAGTGGTGATATATATTGTTACTTTAAAGTAATCCCAGACCACATGGTTGATTTCAAATAAACCAATCAAATACCAATACCAATGGCAACTACTTTAAGAAAAATGCCCTTTAAAATTCTAATAAGATATTGTATATCATTTTAATCCAAAGAAAAAAACTGGCAAAAGTGAAAATATTTCTGAAATGTGCTACCTAATGAAGTTTGAATTTCAAGTAACTAAAATAAAATGTAATTGCTATAATCAGTGAATTAAAATATGTATTATGCATTCCTTTTTTAAAAACACTGAATATTCTAAAAAGATTATTCTAAAAGTATTATTTTGGAATAATTAGACCAATATATTGCTTCAAATTCAAATTCAAATGGTTAATATTTTTAATCATTTTTATTTATAAGAATATATATATAAGAACATATAAATATAATCAATATAAATGCTTAAGAATACATAATCTTGAAATCGTTTTGTAGCAATGGACTTGGAGGAAGTAAGGTAATAAATACTTGATGTATTATATTATTTATTATTTTGGTATATCTGTAAATTTTAATGTCAGAACTGTAGTGATGATGTTAAAATGTAAAATCAAAAGGACTTAAACAGGATATTTAGACATAGAGCATTATTTTGCTTATAAAGCTTAAATATGTATTAAGCTTTTTAATGTAATTTAATAATTACCATTAGAATGCTCTCTCCATTTTAATAGTGAAGATAGAGAAATATTAGTAAAAAGAAAAGATTCATTTTAAAAAAGAATGTTTTAGATTCTATCTTTTCCATTTTCACCAGTTTAATATAAATTTTTAAGGTTACAGGAATGGTAGCAGGTATAATAGAAGTGACACCTTTAATAGGTTGAAAGCAAGCAAACAAGAATGTCTATTTTCTTCACCATAGGATGAACCCAAGGTGGGTTGATAATAGTTATTTTATATTCAGTGAGTGTTCAATGTTATTGAGACATAACACTCGGCATTAAACCATACTTACCACAACTACTATTTTAGAGCTCAATATGAGTAACAATCTCTGTATCATGTCCTATCAGCACTTTCAATGACAGCACAATAATTTGAGTTTTGTTTTGCCCTTACTCTTTTTTAATATACAAGTAATAAATTAATACATGTTCAAATATAAAAATAAATTCTGAAAGACTTTTAAGCCTTCTTTTACCATTCACTATTTGCAATAACTTCCCTGGCAATAATGATTGTTAATATTATATTATACATATTTGAGTCATTACCGTTGCATATATTTACATTTATAAGTGCATGCACATGTATGAAACTCTTTTTTTTTAATACAAAATAGGTTTTATTGTACTTTTTCTGTGACATTTAGATTTGAAACAAAAAGGTTTGGGTGACCATTCTGTAAAACACACCTCATTTCATTTTAAAGTTTGCCTAGTGTTCCAGGGACAATTTTAATGAACTTGCTTATTTAGCTATAATACACAAAAAATAGTGACATACATGTAGAAAATGTTATAAATCTTAAGTATGCAACTCAATGATGTACACCAAGTGAATACATTTAGGTAATCGCCACACAAAGATCGAGGAAGAACACTACCAGCTTCCCAGAATCCATTTACATGTCCCCTTATAGTAACTATCTCATTACCTGGGATAGTTACTATAAGGGGGAAATCACAATCCTGACTCTTAAAATACATATTTTTGTTAAAATTAATACAAATATAATTATATAGATGTGTTCTTCTACATTTGTGTCTTTTGACTAGCATTATATTTGTGAGGTTTAATCGTACTATTGAATCTATCAGAATTTAATTTTTCAATTGCTGATGCACACTTAGTAGATAATGAACATCTATTCTATTGTAGATGAGCAATTCTGCTCTTCCTAGTTTCTAGCTATTATAAATAATGCTGTTATGAAGATTCTTGTACGTGAATTTAGGCACTCACTTGTAAGCCTTCTGTTGAGTATATATGTAGGAGTAAAATTGCTGCTGCAAGGTCAGCTTGAGTAGATAATTTCAAGAAGACTTTCAAAGTCTTTATATTAATTTACCTCCCCATCAGAACTGTATGACAACATTTGATTCAAACTCTTGGCAACAATTGGTAGTGCCAGTCTTTCACTGTGGCCATTCTTGGGTGTGTGTAATGACAGTGATATCTCATTTAAGTGATATCTCATTTTGGTTTTAATTTACATTTTCTTGATTACTAATGATTTTGAAACACTTTCATATAATTGCTAATTTATTGCGGACTTGCTTTTGTGTGTGTATATGAATGAATATATGTGTGGGAAGTAAGAGTGTTATCTTTACCCAATTTATTTGTACACATTTTTTATGTAATCTTGAATATGTACTTTGTTTTATATATGTTGTCAATATCTTCTTTGATTTTTGTAGCTTGCATAGTCATTCACTTAATGGGTTTGTTGGATGAACAGTTTTTAATTTAATGGACTCTAATTTAATAATATAGTTCATTATCACTTACGGTTTTTTTCCTGTATAGTATAGGAAAATTTAACCAACTCAAAATTCATTATTATATTCCCATAACTTCTAAAATGGTGGTTCTCAACCAGGGACGATTTCACACACACACTTACATACACGTAACCCCAGATATATTCAGCAGTGTCTGTAATGTGTTTGACTGTCACAAATTGGGACCCGTGTTAGGGATATCTAATGAGTACAGTTCAGGAATGATGCTGAATAATTTAAAATGCAAAGGGCAATCCCCACTCTAAAGAATTATTCCATGCAAAATGTAAATAATACTGCTTTTGACCAATCCTATTCTATTATTTTTCATATCCACCTTTTCCATGAAGATTTTTTAAAAAAAAAACTAAATTGTATGTTGTGCTTAGATATTTTTCTTTCCCTACATGTATATTCAATCATTTTTTGAGATCATCCTTTTTCCAATTCTGTGAAGTTTGTCTTAAATCACATGTCTATATCTGAGAGGAGCTATCTCTGGACTCTCTAATTTTTTTCCATGTCTTTATTTTTTCAAGCCTGTACCAAGACACTCTGTCCTAATTACTGTGGCTTTAAAAAAAGATTTGCTATGCAGTAGTATAAATCTCCCAACTTTATTTATGGAGAGTGCTATTTGAATTTCATATAATTTTCATATTTCACAGAATATTGTTGTTCTTTTGATTTTTTTTTAACCTCTTAAAATATAGATACCATTCTTAACTTATGGGTCATACAAGAACAGGTGATTGGCCTAGATTTGACCCATGGGCCATAGTTTGCCAAACCCAGCTCTATATCTGTTCCTGTTTGTGTCCGCCTGATTATTCTAAGGTAGTGGACAAATTCACTTAAATGTTATTATGATTTTTGATGTATCTATTTCTCTTATAATTTTGTTAAATTTTGATTCATAAATTTTATGAATCTATCTTATTTAGATACATTTAAAAAAACAAAAACTTAAGGCCCAATGTGGTGGCCTATGCCTGTAATCCCAGCGCTTTGGGAAGCTGATGCAAGAGGATCCCTTGAGCCTGGGAGTTTGAGACTGCATTGAGCAATGTTTGCACCACTCTACTGCAGCCTGGGCAACAAAGAGAGATCCTGTCTCTAAAAAACATTTTTTTAAAAATTAGACTTAAATATTTCTCCTGGGTTGACTTTTTTACAATTAGAAATGGTTTCTGTTCATCTTTACTAACCCTACTTGCCTTATGTTGTTCTGATTGGATATTACTATATAGCTAAAGCTTCTTTTGGTTAATATTTAAATGCTGGATTTTTTGTATCCTTTTAATTTTTTTGTATTTCTATTTTTATATTATTTTGTAAGTGACATATGGTTCGACTTCATTTATAAAGTACATTTTGACAATAATTTAATTGCAGTGTTTATTACCTATGTTGCAACTGGAGTATTTACTGGTTTTACATTTAATGGAAATAATATTTTCAAGTATGCATTTGAATTAACCACCTTATTACTTTTGTGTGTGTGTTTGCACCACACAATCATTCTCATTCTTCTTTTAATTCCTTCTTTTGTGTTATTAGAGTATTTTACCATTGGATATTTTTCTTCTTTTAGCTTGTTAGTGTTATTTTACTCTTCTTTGTTTGGTTACCCTAGAAATTTTAGCAAAAAACTTTAAATTTTAGGTATCTGACATAAATTACTGCAGTTATTACTTTCCATACAGTGCAAGTTCATGAGAACCCTTAATTCAATTTACTCCTTCAGCTTTTTAAATATAGTTTAATCCTACATAGAATTAACATATCACAGGCATGATTAATTTTCTATAATACAGTCCATATTATTTAAGACATACGGCAAAGCGCAGTGGCTCATTCCTGTAATCCCAGCACTTTGGGAGGCCGAGGCTGGAGGATCACCAGAGGTTGGAAGTTTGAGACCAGCCTGACCAACATGGAGAAACCCCATCTCTACTAAAAATACAAAAACTTAGTTGGGCGTGGTGGTGCATGCCTGTAATCCCAGCTACTCAGGAGGCTGAGGCAGGAGAATTGCTTGAATCTGGGAGGCAGAGGTTTACGTAAACTGAAATCACACCATTGCACTCTAGCCTGGGCAACAAGAGCAAAACTCCATCAAAATTAAAAAAAAAAAAACCTCACAAATATATGCTGTGCTTTGCTTTTTATTCCATTCTGAATTTCTCTGCTTTCTCTTCAGTTTATTATCCTTTTGTCTGAAATATACACTTTGCAATTTTTAAGGGGAGATCTGCTGACAATTCACTCAGTTACTGTTTCAAATTTTGTTTTAATTTTCATTTCAAGAGGTAGATTATCACTTAATAGTGATTGTTGTCTCTCTCTTGAAATATGTCTACTTTGTTTTGTTTACATTTTTCCAACATTCTGCTGAATTAGTACTTTTTGGTCTCATTATTGCTCTATCAAGGGTAATGCATCTTTTCTTAATGTGGCTGCTTTAAGATAGTTTCTGTGTCTATGAATCTTTGCAGTTATATTCTAATATACCTAGGCACACTTTCTTTTTATTATTCGACTTGAGATTTATTTATTTTTTCAATCTGTGGGCTCAGTGTCCTTCATCACTTTCAGAAAATTCAGAGTAATTTCTCATCCCATACTGAAAGTAACCCATATATACTCATATATTTACTCCTGTCTTATGGGTTTCCAAATAATAAGTGGCATTACTGTCTGTGTCTCATAGTCAATGTCATTCATTTGGTTTTATATTTTCTCTGTCTCTTTCTCTATTTTTTTTTTTTCTTGTTTTGTTGTTGTTGTTGTTGGTGGTGAGGCAGACTCTCACGCTCTTACCTAGGCTAGAGTGCAGTGACATGATCTCAGATCACTGCAGCATGGAACTCCTGGGCTCAAGTGACCCTCCCACTTGGCCTCTTGAGTAGCTGGGACTACAGATGTGCACCAACATGCTGGGCTAATTTTTTACAATTTTATTTTTAGTAGACATGAGGTTTCACTGTTTTGCCCAGGCTGGTCTCAAACTACTGAGCTCAAGAGATTATCCTGCCTCAGCCTTCCAAAGTGCTGCGATTACATGTGTGAGCCACTGCACCTGGCCTGTTTTGTATTTTCCATCCATGCCTCTATCTGCAGATTTTCCATCCATATATCTTCTAATGCTGTAATCCTCTTTTCTGTCATTTATCATCTGTTATTAAGCCTTTTCTTCAATTTTCAATAACTGGTACTATTTCTTTTTTCATTTTTGAACTATTGTTTCCTTTTTTTTAACTTGTTATGAAATATTATATCTTGACATTTATTTTTCTGTAGTAATCACAGTTATTTTAAAATAAGTGCCTGATAACTCCAACATTTGAATTACCTACAGGTCTATAGTTTTTTCTTTTGTGTTTTATAAATTTAGTCCCATCTCCTAGAATTCCTCAAAATTATTGGAGGCTGGATGTTGTATATGCAAAGTGATATAGCTAATTTGAAACTCAGCTGATTTGCTATCTTCTAGAGAGTATTTGCATTTTCTTATGGCAAGTAATTAGGGTAAGAATATACTAGTATTTCAGTCTAAAATAAAGTTGTTTTAAAATTTGGCCTATTTCTTCTTCGTGATTACTTCTAGTATGTTTCTCCATGGTTTTATTAATAACTGGAATTTTTAACAAAACTTTTTCTCCTTGAAGTGACCTCTAATATCATTTTCCAGGTTCATGTGAGATCTTAGCAGTTGTTTCCTCATTGATTCTTATCTTCATGAGTGCCTGTGAACTAGATAATGTCTTGAAGAAGAAGATGGTGCATAAAGTTGAAATTCCTTTTTCTTAAGTTTCAGTGTACATGTGCAGGATGTGCAGCTTTGTTGCATAGGTAAATGTGTGCCATAATGATTTTCTGCAACTATCAACCCATCACCTAGGTATTAAGCCCAGCATGCATTAGGTATTTTTCCTGATGCTTTCTCTTCCCCAAACCCCTCCCTGTGTGGGTTGCTGTACTCCTTGTGTCTATGTGGTTACATTATTCACATTGTTCAGCTCCTACTTAGACGTGAGAATGTGCAGTGTTTGTTTTCTGTTCCTGTGTTAGTTTGCCGAGCATAATGGCTTCCAGTTCCATCCATGTTCCCAGAAAGGACATGATCTTGTTACATTTTATGTCTGTATAGTATTTTATGGTGTATATGTATCATATTTTCTTTATCCAGTCTATCATTTATAGCCATTTGGGTTGATTCCTTGTCTTTGCTATGTGAGTAGTGCTGCAGTGAATTTTGTGTACATGTATTTTTTATTATAGCATGATTTATATTCCTTCAAAAATATACCTAGTAATGGAATTGCTGGGTCAAATGGTATTTCTGGTTCTATTTCTTTGAGGAATTGCCACACTGTTTTCCACATTGGTTGAACTAATCTACATTCCCACCAACAATATAAAAGTGTTCCTATTTCTCCACTGTCTCTCCAGCATCTGTTGTTTCTTGACTTTTTAATAGTTTCCATTCTGACTGGGATGAGATGGTATCTCATTGTGGTTTTGATTCACATTACTCTAATGATCAGTGATGTTCAGCTTTTTATCATATGTTTTTTGGCCACATAAATGTCTTCTTTTGAGAAGTGCCTGTTCATGTCCTTTGCCCACTTTTTGATGGGGTTGTTTTTTTCTCATAAATTTGTTTATGTTCCTTGTAGATACTAGATATTAGACCTTTGTCAGATGGAGAGATTGCAAAAATTTTCTCCCATTCTGTAAGTTGTCTGTTTGTGTGGATAGTTTCTTTTGCTGTGCAGAAGCTCTTTGGTTTAATTAGATAATCGTTTGTCACCTTTTGCTTTTGTCACAATTGCTTTTGATGTTTTCATCCTGAAATCTTTGCCCATAGCTATGTCCTGAATGGTATTGCCTAGATTGCCTTCCAGGGATTTTCTAGTTTTGGGTTTTACATTTATGTCCTTAATCTATTCTGAGTTAATTTTTGTATAAAGTATAAGGAAGGGGTCCAGTTTCAGTTTTCTGCATATGGCTAGCCAGTTATCCCAGCACCATTTATTAAATAGGGAATCCTTTCTCCATTGTTTTTGTCAGGTTTGTTGAAGATCAGATAGTTGTAGATGTACATTCTTATTTCTGAGTTCTGAGTTCTGTTCCCATGGTCTACATGTCTGTTTTTGTACCAGTGCTATGCTCTTTTGCGTACTGTAGATTTGTAGTATAGTTTGAAATTGCGTAGTATGATATCTCCAGCTTTGTTCTTTTTGCTTAGGATTGGTTTGGTTAAACAGGCTCTTTTTTGGTACCATATAAAATTTAAAATAGTTTTATCTAATTCTGTGAAGAATGTCAATGTTAGTTTAATGGGAATAGCATTGAATCTACAAATTACTTTGGGCAGTATGGCCATTTTCACAATATTGTTTCTACTGTCCATGAACATGGAATGTTTTTCCATCTGTTTTTGTCCTCTCTGATTTCCTTGAGCAGGGGTTTGTAGTTCTCCTTGAAGAGGTCCTTCAGTTCCTTTGTTAGCTGTGTTTCTAGATATTTTATTATCTTTGCATTAATTGTGAATACAAGTTCATTCATCATTTGGCTCTCTGCTTGTCTGTTGGTGTACAAGAATGCCTGCAATTCTTACACATTGATTTTGTATCATAAGACTTTGCTGAAGTTGCTTATCAGCTTAAGAAGCTTTTGGGCTGAGATGATGGGGTTTCCTAGATATAGGATCATATCATCTGCAAACAAAGATAATTTTACCTCCTCTCCTTCTATTTGAATACTTTTCTTTCTCTTGCCTGATTGCTCTGTCCAGATCTTCCAATATTACATTGAATAAGCGTGGTGAGAGAGGGCATCCTTCTCTTGCACCAGTTTACAGGGGAAAAAGCTTCCAGCTTTTGCCCATTCAGTCTGATATTGGCTCTGTGGGTTTCTCATATAAATGCCTCCTATTACTTTTAGGTATGTTCCTTAAATACCCAGTTTATTGAGAGTTTTTAGCATGAAGGGATGTTGAATTTTATTGATAGCCTTTTCTGCATGTATTGAGATAATCATATGGTTTTTGTCTTTAGTTCTGCTTATGTGATAAATTACATTTACTGATCATGATCCTTCATGTTTTAACTGCTTTAGTAGCCATGAACACTTAATTTTCTCTCATTCCTGTGAGGTTGCTGAAAGTTCATTTAAGTTTCTTAGAAAATCTTCTATTTTCTGCTTAATTTTTACACCACCACATCCTTACCACTTTTAGTTGACAAGCATCCAGAAGGAAATTGACACAGAAGTTTGATCTCATCCTCAATACATTTATTTACTCCTGGGGCTCCTCAAGTTCTGACTGACTTGCTAGAATTCTTTACGCTTTATAACATATGCTCATTAGTTTACTTTTTTATGTTTTTCTACTTGTGCCTTGAAGGTAAAATGACCTACTACCTTTCTAGGGAATAAGCCAGTGTCTTTGCTTCATAGGTCTGTAGGACATTTACTACACCATTCAAACAACATATCGAACAGATTTTAGTCTCATTTTCTTTCCATAGTATAAGAGAAAACTGCTTTAAAAGAAAGACAAATTAAGGGTCAGTTTTTAAAACCCATTCTATAAACTTACCTTTATAATTGTCATAAAATCTCACAAATAGAAAAAAAAAAATCTATCATTCCTGAGACCAGAGCTTAAAAACTGAACTGCAAAAGAGTGTGGGAGAATATACTAATAAGCTAACACTAACAGTACTAGAAGAAGAAAGTCTTTTAATGGCAAAAATAGGCTCTGTTGGCTCCATAGGTGGGTTTTCTAGAAAGAAAGTGAGTGATTTTTAAATATCTGCTGGATTCTTTTGATTCTGCTGTTGATTCTAAGTGAACATAGAGCAATCTGGATATCACATTTGTTCTATAGGACCAGATAAATGTATTTTTATACAAGTATGAATAAACAAAAATTATTTGAGGATCATGTATTAAAGTTTGATATTATTATTGCTGTTCCCCCAGGTATACAAATATACTTAATATAGGACAGAAAAATAACCTAAAATAATGTTTATCTATTTCCCTGTCATAGTTTGTAGTTATGATGAAAAATATCAGCCAATAGTTGAATCTATAGTTTTCAGAGATAGTAAAGAGATGCAGCCTTTTGCAATATTATATCAATGTGTAGGAACGTAAAACTTAAGAAACACCAACACTGTAAAAAATGAAGTGATTAAAAACAATATTAAAATATAAAGAAGGTAACTAATAAACATCAAGCCAAAAAATAATGGTGTTTCCAAAACTAAAACAGAGTAAACACTATAGATTAACAAACAAACAAAATTGTGAAAGAACTTCTTGTCAATATTTTGATTTACTTTGTTTAAATAAGAAAATTAATTTAAAAGATTTCTATATAAATATGACAATTACATATATAATTTTGTATGCATCAGTTTAAAAATAAACATAGCTTTGTTCTAAACTTCTTCCTCTATATTATATTACAATATAGTATTTTATATTATCTTATAGTCATGTGCTCAATGAAGGGAATATGCTCTAAGAAATGTGTTGTTATGTAATTTCATCATTGTGTGATCAATGACATATACATATACAATAGTGTATATGTATACAAACCTAGATGGTATATAGCCTATTGCTTCTAGGCTACAAACCTATACAGCTTGTTACTGTACTGAATACTGTAGGAAACTGTAACACAGTAGTAAATATTTGTATATCTAAACATAGAAAAGGTTAATACATTACAACAGATAGGCAATAGAAATTTTTCAGCTTCATTATAATCTTATGGGACCACCATCTTATATGTGTTCATAGTTCACTCAAATGTTATGCAGTACATGACTGTATATTAATATTATACTTTGTTTTGTCTGCCTGCCATGATTTCTGTCTCTTCCTTAGGAATCAAACCCCATTTGCCTTGCCAATGTGTTGGCATGTAATTGAGGCTGGGCAAATAAATGTTACTCACATTTTCATATCCCGTAATAGACTTGTGGAGTATTCCTGGCCCAAGCTGAACCATTGCTTTTCACTTTCTACAATTTGATTTATGAGTGCAGACTCAGAAATGAAATGTTCTTTATTTGACAGTGCACCAGAAAGTGAAGATTTAAAGACCTCTGTTGCAAAGCTGTACTAATATCTCTCTTTTGCGATGTCTGTTTAGATAATGACTTTAAATAATTTTTTTGAGCTACTCCGGGATATTGCTCATAAACCTTATACAATTATTTATATCTTTGTTGAATGTATTATATTTTAAACAAATTTAAGATATTTCAAATTTGTATTTGATTAAGTTTAATTCTGTTGCTTAAAACCAAATGGGTCTTACCTGCTTCAAGAATGAATTGCAGGCAAAATCCTTTTAACTGTTGCTCTTCTTTCACTCCATAATTTATTCTATATGCAATAGCTAGTTTTATCCAATTAAAATATGTTTGGTTATATTAAAGCTATTTTCTGAATCCTGTTTAGTTTCTTCTATCACTTAGCATAAAAGTAAAAGACTGTATAAAGGCTTACAGGTTCTATGCAATATGTAGCTTTGTTATATCTCTGATCTATCTTCTTGTTATCATCCTGGGTTTTTTTTTGTTTTGTTTTGTTTTGGTTTTAATCTGCTGAAGACCCCTTGGTCTCATTACTGATTCTTAGAACATGCCTCAGGGCCTTTGCATAAGCAGTCTCCTCTATTCAACAGCTCTATCCATAGTTATCCATGAAGCTGACTCACTTATTTCCTTCAGATTTTTGCTCAAATATTAGAAAGGCCTAATTTGAGTATTCATCAGAGTCACTATAACCACATTTTAGATACTAAGAATTAGTCAATGAAATTAGTCAATGAAAATTTACCAAGTAAATGGAAGTCAGAAAGCTTTGAGAAAGACAAATAAAAACTAGGAATTGAAAATAAAAATTTTAGGACAACACACATGCACATTCTCCTTTAGCATTTCTTCTGAACTTCTCCAAAAAACTGGGGCTTTTATTCCATGTAATTGGAAAAAAAATATGCACAGGGCAATTGGATATAAGCTTCAAGCTAATACTACTTCCTGAGGAATTAAGAGTTTACATGAAGTCTGCTATACATTCTAATTTACAGAATGAGTGTTACAGGAAGTAAGTGATCACTAAAATTTTAACAAAATTTGCCTCATATTAATTGCAGTAAGTTTCTGAATTCAAAGTGATTTTTTTCCCAATCAATGCCTGAACATGTAAGAGAATGAGATGTTTGTTATATAGCATCATTCTCATTTTGATTACTTGACTTTTGGAGCCTGCTCAAATTATGATAGGATAGATGCATTCATTCACTGAATAATAAAAGCAACACATTGTTGCTATTTTTCATCCCTGAGGAAGATGAAAATTGGTGTAAACTTCAAAAACTTGAAAAATCCTACCTCTGTGATCCATAGTATATACCTATTCATTTGACTACTTTGGATATTAGAAAAGAAGTAATAATCAATTACTGTAAACTTATCACTTAATAAGTATGACTGTGCTTGCTATCCAGATGGTCATGCAAATATGTGCCTTGGCAACAGGTATACTTTTACTGACGTAGAAATTACATTTTAATTGAACATGGGGTAAAAGAGTAGCTTGCTGGCAGGTATGTATCTTTGTGATGTATCTTTGCCTCTGGGATATATCTCCCTTCTATTTCTGTGCTATATAAGGTTTTCAGGGATTTTATATGATTCATTGTCCCGTAGGATGTCATATGCTTCCACTGTATTATTGATAGAGTCTAAAGCAATAATAATAATAACAGTAACACCAACTAATATTTATTGTGGTTGCATATGGTAATTTGCTGAGTTAATTCTCAACATAAACCCTATGAAAGAGTTACTGTTGTATTTTTCATTTCTGCAACTGAGGAGAAAGAGTTACAGGAATTATAAGTAACTTGCTTCTAGTCATAGCTAAAAAGGAGCTGCACATAATTCAGCCCGTTTATCTGATATCTAAACCGGGACAACACTGACTGCCTGTACTTTCCAGAGCAAAGCATAACATTGCACCTGGGTACATGTGAGCCACAGCTGAAGGGCACCTGGGCACATATAAAGCCAAGCAGTGCTGTGCTAAAATGCAGGGAGCAGAAAGCTGAGGTGGCCCTGGATTGTGAAGCTTTGGAAATTGTCCAGGGCCCATCACTGGAAATCATTCTGCCATCCTTAAGCTCTGAGCCTGTCATGGAGGGGGCAGCCTCAAATACGTCTGAAATGGTTTTGGGTCATTCTCCCATTGTCTTAATAACACCTGGCTGCATTCTATCCCTGTGAATCTCTGTAACAAAACTTTGGGTGGCCACCTACTTAGCATTGTCTCCCAAACCTGCTTTCCTTTAAATTCAGTCTTTAAAGTATCTCTTTGCTCTTGCATCTCTAAAAGTAGCCAGGCAGCAGCCTGAATGCTTGTTGCTTAGATATTTCTGCTGTCAGCTATCCTGGTTCATCATTTTTAAGTTCTTCTTTATATAAAGCCCTAGGGCATGGACACCATGCAGTTAAGGTCCTTGCAACTGTATAACAAGGATGGTCTTTACTCAAGTATCCAATGCCTTGCTCCTTCAATTCCATTTAAAACCTCATTAGAATTGACTTTCCTGTCTATATTTTTACCAACATTCTGGTCACAAACACTTAAGTACTCTTTAAGACATCCAGACTTTGCCTACAGCGCTCTTCTTCTGAGCCCTCACCAGAATAGCCCTTAATGGTCTGCTCAGGGAAATAACCTTTTTTTTTTCTTTTTCAGGCTGTTCCTTGAAATTCTTCTAAGTCTCTTCCCATTACCCAGTTCTAAGGCCACTTTCACTCTTTTGGGTAATTGTTATAGCAATGTGAAAAGAAAATAAAAATTTGGGATCATAATTCACCATACCAAAATGAAAAAATAAGCTGAAACCTGAGTCATGCAAGAAACTGCCTTTCCTTTTGTTCCTAACAGATAGCTACAGATAAAAGGTTAAATATCTCCACAGGTAGCTACTCTATGTTCACCCTATCTTATGTAGAGTACCAATTTTCTGAGCATGAGAGGAATACATAATTGACGATTCCCTACCTGCTCCAAAAAGGGGCTACACTCCTTTTCCTTTGCAATATGTGGATGACCATACATTTCCTCTTTCCCATCCAGCCCTCTCTTCCCCTTTAAATATGAAAGCCTTTAAAATAATATTTGGAGAAAGGCACAGACCCCCTCCGAGGCATATCCTTAATTTTAGAAAAATTAAGTTCTAAATTGATTGAGACCTGTCTCGGATACTTTTTGCTTACAGTAACAACCTCATTCTTTGTACCAGTTTTCTGTCTTAGTTAATTTTATGTTGCTACAAGAGAATATCAAACATGGGTAATTTATTTAAAAAATTAGTCTCACAGTTCTAGAGGCTGAAAAGTTGAACATCAAGGGGCCAGATCTAGTGAGGGTTTTCTTGCTTCACAACAAGGAGGAAGGCATCACATGGAAAGACAGCATATATCTACCTCCAAATACTATCAACATACAACTTTAGAGATTAAGTTTCCTACATATGAACTGCAGGAAACACATTCAAACCGTAGCACAGATCATACTGGTGTTAACCATCTTTAGGAACAGTAGCCAAAAATCGCTTTTGGTTTCTCCTAATTAGAGGTAATAAGATAATTTTCAATTGTATGTGAGGTAAACACATTATATAAAACAGGAGCATTTTAGGAATTGAAAAATGAGTGGGAAGTTAGTACTTCCCTGTGACTTTGGTCAGGTAGGGCATGCACAGTGATTTTAATTCTCTTTGCTTGCCTATTACCCCTTCTTCTTCTGGGAGCATTTTCTAATCTTTGTAGCAACAGGGAAAGACATTATATGATACAGACTGGCTTGATCAAAATATCTCAAGTCCTTGATACTTAAGTGAGCTTCTGTATGAATATTAGTCTATAATGGAGAAGTAAGTAATTATTAAATTACGTTATTTTGAGCCAGCACCCTGGTAAAATGTTTCTGAACTCCTGCTATCAGCATTGCCTTTATTTCTTTACTTAAACTTGAATATTTACCTTTAGCCACTTCACTATTTTTATAGAAGTCCTTTTTGTTCCTTTGATTAATATATAAGTTAGCAGAATCTTAATTTTTTTTATTGTTTTTATTTTTGCAACCAGAGAACCCAAAATAATACCAGATGAGAGCAACATCCACGGCAATTTGAGTTTAGAAATTTTAAATCAAGTATTCTACCGAGGAGTTTGTCAAACATTCATAAAGACAAAATAATTCAGGTACACAAGTCTCATGGAAAGTTATTTTCTATTTCATAGAAAGAGAAATAAAAATTTGATATGACTGATAAGGGACATTGTATTGGAAAACATTTTGATGATCAGCATTAAAAGCAGCTTAAAATATTGAAATAAGCATGCATAGTTTTAGAATTACAGCTCTTAAGTTAGGGCAAACTATTTTACTACTAACTCTCAACTTACCTGAAAAAGTAGGTGGAAAGGTAAAATGGTTATTTTAATTGAACATGCTAGATGTGAAGATGAAGAGATTGTTAAAGTTTTGTGATAGAAAAATGGTAAGGTGCTTTGTGTGTAGAGATTCCTTAACTGACAGTAAATAGTCTAAAGTCGTAGCACATTCTCAGGCACACAATGGGCACTCAATAAATATTTGCTGATTTACTGTATGAATGAAGCAGTTAACACAAATTAAATCTTGGCAATCGTTCTCAAGTTAGATATGTTAGAAAATATCTGAAATAAAAGATTAATTTGATTTCTAATGGAAATTAGATCAAAAAGAAAATATAAATTTAGATGGGAAATTGTAGTATTGAGTAAGTACTCATAGATTATTTTACAGAAAATAGATATCTTAAAAATGAAAAATTATATAATAATTCTCCCTCTCTCAGACCTTCCCTGAGAAAGATACACTAGATTTCACATTATAAAGGAGTAAAAAACAACTGACAGACATATTGGCAATGTTCTATCTTAGTGCCAGAACAAGAAAATGCAAATTAAGTCAACAATGGAATGTCATTTAAAATGCTTTTTAAAACAAAAATCCCACACGATGGTAATGATGAGACAACATTCTTTTGGAAAGCATTTGAAATTTTAAGAATTATTTTTTCCTATTCTCTTTTCCTAGGCCTTCTCTTCCAATGCTTAAGTCTAATTCATTCCCCTTCTACAATATTATTCCAAGCTCCATTCTCCTCCATTGTCCAAACACACCACTTGAGCTTAATGTAACATCACAGCTATCTGAATACCCACAATTACCTTATATTTGTCCATCAGCCTTCATTCTTATTCGTCTTGCTACATTCTCCTCATTAAGCCACAAAGTAACATTGATCATGTCATTTCTTTGCTTAAAACCATTGTACTAATACCGCTTTGCTCTCACTTAAGGTCCAACTGCTTAAAATATTTTCAAAACTCTTTAGTTACTTTTCTGTTACTGTTCAATTACTCATTAAGTTTATTTTCCCTTTACCTCCTATTCCACAGCCCTCAAATCTAACTTCCAGGCAGCTCCACTTTCTATTTTCCCAGGTTCTTCCTTACCTCTTTACCTTAGCTTATTTGTTCTCTCTGTAGAACTTGCTTCCTGTAGCATGATTAACTTTTAAGAATTCAAATATACAACATAGTTTTAACATCAATCACTTCCTCCATCTTCACAACCAGTTATCTTCCAGTCTACCGGCTTAAAAACCTGAAATTATTCTATTACTGCAAACTTCATCACATATAGGCAGATGGCACCTACCTTTTATTCTTGAAATTTTGCTCACTTTGTTATCTGCAGTACAATTACATTTGATGAATGAATCAACCAATGAAAATTCATGGAATGTGGAATATTTGGTATAATATGATCAATTATAGTATACTTTCCAAAATATATAATCCTTAATATCAGAAAAGTATATACAATTGTGTTTATAATGACATTATTTAAAATAAAGCAATATCAGAAATCATCTGAAAGTTCAAATATAGGGCATTACTTAAATAAATTAGGATGGCAGTTGGCACTTACTATTTTTCTGTTTACTTTAAAAATTAATTATCCTGGAAACTATCTCTCCCTCTTTCTTATTATTATGATTTATAAGGTTCATAATAATAAGAAATTATTTATGGGCTCCACTTCTTTTTGAGGAGTAGGTCCTGCTGGCTTAACCTAATCACAATATTTCATTCTTCCAGAACCAATAATTAGTACAGGGATTGACAAAGAAAATCCATTCAGAACCAATGTAAATGAAAGATAATTGTTAAGGCTTCAAGAGAAGAACATGTCTTTTTCCTTTGCAAATAGAAAATGGAAGGTGATTGCAGTTTAAAGATCTGTCGTCTGGTACAGAGGCATCAATTTTTCATTTTTAATTAAACTTTATTATGAAATAATTATATGTTCATATGCAGTTTTAAGAAATAATACAGAAAAGGATAGGTTCAACATGGCTGACTAGAGACATTCAACACTTGCCCTCTCCAGAAAGAAGAACCGAAATTATGAATATATAATTACACTGTGAACAGAACACCTAGGAGAGAGCACTGGAGTTCACCAGAGAAGTCACACGAAACACCTGAGACACAGAAGGGGAAGGAAATGAGTGGCCAGCTCAGCCAACATTGGCTGAGAGCCTGGAGAGTAAAGTGAGACCTTAAGTAGCCCACATCCTCACCGGGGACTGCTGCAAACTTAACCATGGAAGAACTTTGCTACCCACAGGAACACAGACACTAGCATGTGCAGTGATGTGGAGACCCTGCAAGGGCATTGCACCCAATCAGGAAATCAATCTAAGACACATACGCTCTGGAGACCAAAGGAGCTGCGGCACAGTGCCAGTATGAGAACTCAGCCATCACTGAACTGCATTCTATCCTGGAAATCACAGATTCCATATCTCCACATCCCAGAATACCCCTTTGACATACCACAGTGCCCACCCACAGGACTACAGTGGCACAGCACAGGCTGGACCCAAACGGACTGCAATGTCCCCAGTACCCTAACTCTTATGGAGTACTATTTCCCATGGAAAATATGGTGCAGCATACCAAGGAGGCAGCCCCTGGGACAAAGAAACTCAAAGTATGTGCTTAACAGAGCATGACAGCTCCTATCTGGGGCTATGAGAAGTGACCTACTCCCCAGCAATAGCACACTCTGTAGCTCCAACTGAAAAGTAGAATCCCTTCCTCCTTCATGTAAACTGCCATAGCAGTTGCTGACATTAGGATCTCAGGCAGGCAAGCCTAACAGCTTACTGTCAGGGGCTGAGGGCATTGAGCGTACCCCCATTGGCAGAGTGGCCTCTATGCTCAGACTGACACATAGAGAGTAGGACCCTTTACCTCACTCTGCACACCACCACAGCTGCAGCTACTGTTGCTGCATTTGGGGGGAGCTGCCTGTCTGGGGCTGAGTGGTAACCATACTCCCACTGGCAGTGTAGCCTCTGTACTCAGGCTTGCACGTGAAATGCACTTTAATTATAAAGACAAATATAGGCTGAAAGTAAAGAAGTGGGAAAAAAAATACTCCACAGAAACAGAAACCAAAAGCAAGCAGGAGTAACTTTACTTAACATCAGATAAAACAGACTTTAAGTCAAAAATAGTAAAACAAGACAAAAAAAAGTCATTATATGATAATAAGGGGATCAATCCAAAAAGCGGATATAACAGTTCTAAATATGTATGCACCCAACACTGGTGCACCCAGATTTATAAAGAAAATATTGCTAGATCTAAAGAGTGAGATAGACCCTAATACAGTAATAGTGAGGGACCACAACACCCCCACTTTTAGTATTAGACATATCTAGATAGAAAATCAACAAGAAATCATGGGATTTAAACTGGACCTTAGGACCAAATGAACATAATCGATATTTACTGAACAGTCTATCCAGTGACTAGAGAATCTATATTCTTTCCATCAGCACATGAAACATTCTCCAAGTCAGACTGCATATTAGGCTACAAAACAAGTCTCAACAAAATTGTAAAAATCAAAATTATATCGAGAATCTTCTCAGACCACAGTGGAAAAAAACTAGAAATCAAAACCAAAAGAAACTTTGGAAACATATCCAAACAACATAGTTCTGAAAAATAACTGGGCCAATGAAGAACTTAAGATGGAAAAAAAATTGAAACAAATAAAAATGGAAATACAATTTACCAAAACCTGTGGGATGCAGCAAAAGCAGCGCTAAGGGGAAAGTTTATAACAATAAATGCCTACATCAAAGAAACAAGAAAAAAAATCAAACTATCTAATCATGCACCTCAAGAATGAGAAAAGCCAGAACAAATCATATCCAAAATTAGCAATAATAATAATAATAATAAAGATACAATAAGAACTAAACAAAATAGAAACTAAAAAAATAAAAAGGATTAATAACATGAAAAGTTTTCTTTTTGAAAAGATGAATAAAATTGATAAACCACTAGGTAAGCTAACCAAGAAGAGAGAAGGCCTAAAAAGGCAAAATAAGAAATGAACAAATGAACAAAGAGACATAATTAGTGATTATCAGAGACTATGATGAACAATTATATGCTAACAAAACAGGCAACCTAGAGAAAATTAATAAATGCTGGAAATGTGCAACCAAGCATGAATCAGAAAAATTAGAAAATCTGAGGATACCAATGACAAGTAGTGAGACTGAATTAGTAATAAAAAAAAAAACTCTCTACAAAGAAAAGCCCAAGACTGGATGGATTCACTAGGACATTCTACCATAGCTATAAAAAAACTAATGCAAATCTTCCTTAAACTATTTCAAAAAGTTAGAGGAGAGAATTCTCCCTATTCATTCTATAAAACAAAGCATTACCCTGATGCCAAAACCAGAAAAAGATACAACAACAACAAAGTTGAAGGCCAGTATCCCTGATAAACACATGCAAAAATCTTCAAAAATACTAGCAAACCAAATCCAACAGCTTATCAAGAGAAAATACATAACGATAAATTGTGATTTATACCAAGGATTCAAGGATGGTTTAACATATACAAATTATAAATATGGAACATTAAATCAACCGAATGCAGAACAAAAACCACATCATCATCTCCATGAACACCAAGAAAGCATTTCATAAAATTCTACACCTCTTCATAATAAGAATTCTCAACAAACTAGGCATAGAAGGAATAGATCTCAAAGTAATAAAGGTCATGTATAACAAATAACAGTCAGCATCATACTGAATTAAGAAAAGTTGAGGAGAGAGATCCAAGATGGCCGATTAACAACAGCTCAGGATTGTAGCTCCCAGTGAAAGCGCAGAGAGCGAGTGGACGCCGCACTTTCAGACGAATTTTTGTTGCCCACAGACTAGGAGATTCCCGGTGGAGGAGCCA
>CAUYLG010029361.1:0-50992 GCA_963573385.1 Cacajao melanocephalus | reverse complement strand
GTAAATATGGAAAGGAAAAACCATTACCAGCCACTACAAAAACACACTGAAATATACACACCAGTGAAACTATCAAGCAATCACATAAAGAAGTCTGCAAAGTAACCAGCTAGCATCATGATGACAGGATCAAATTCACACCTAACAATAATATCCTCAAATTAAATGTGCTAAATGCCCAAATCAAAAGACACAGAATGGCAAGCTGGATAAAGAGTCAAGACCCATCAATATGCTATCATCAAGAGACCCATCTCCCATGCAAAGACACACATAGGCTCAAATTAAAGGAATGGAGGAAAATTTACCAAGCAAATGGAAAACAGCAAAAAGCAGGTGTTGAAATCCTAGTTTCTGACAAAACAGACTTTAAACCAACAAAAATGAAAAAGACCAAGAAGGGCATTACATTAATGATAAAGGGTTCAATTCGATAAAAACAGCAAACTATCCTAAATATAATATACACCCAATACAGGAGCACCCAGATTCATAAAGCAAGTTCTTAGAGACCCACAAAGAGACTTAGAGTCAAACAATAATAGTGGGAGACTTTAACACCGCACTGATGTTATTATACAGATCATTGAGACAGAAAATTAACAAAGATATTCAGGATCTGAACTCAGCTCTGGATCAAACAGACCTGATACATATCTACAGAACTTTCCACCCCAAAACAACAGAATATACATTCTTCTCATTGCCACATGGAACTTACTCTAAAATTGATCGCAGAATCAGAAGTAAAACACTCCTCAGCAAATGGAAAAGAAATGAAATAATAAAACACAGTCCTTCAGACCACTGCACAATAACATTAGAACTCAAGAATAAGAAATTCACTTATAACCACACAACTACCTGGAAATTGAACAATCTGCTCCCAAATGACTCCTAAGTAAATAATGAAATTAAGGCAGAAATCAAGAAGTCATTGAAAAGAACAAGAACAAAGAGATAATGTACCAGAATCTCTGGGATGCAATTAAAGCTGTGGTAAGAGGGAAATTAATAACACTAAATGCTCACATCAAAAAGCTAGAAAGATATCAAATTAACAACCTAACAACACAACTAAAAGTACTAGAGAACCAAGAGGAAACAAACCCCAAAGCAAGGAGAAGACAAGAAATAACCAATAAGATCAGAGTGGAACTGAAGAAGAGAGAGACACAAAAACCCTTCAAAAAATCAAATCCAGGAGCTGTTTTTTTTTTAAATTAATATAATAGATAGACTACTAGCTAGACTAATAAAGAAGAAAATAGAAACAACTGGAAATGATAAGGGGGCTATTACCACTAACCTCATAGAAATACAAATAACCATCTGAGAATACTATACACAGCTTTATGCACATAAACTAGAAAATCTAGAAGAAATGAATACATTCCTGGATGTAAACACCCTCCTAAGACTGAACCAGGAAGAAATTGAATCCATGAATAGACCAGTAACTTTGCTGAAATTGAGGCAATAATTAATAGCTTACCACAACCACCACCACCACCAACAAAAAAAAACCCCCAGAACTGGATGGATTTATTGAGGTACAAAGAAGAGCTGATACCATTTCTACTGAAACTACTGCAAAAAATTGAAAGGAAGGACTCTTTTCTAACTCATTTTATGAGGCTAGAATAATCCTTAACAAAACCTGGCAGAGATACAACAACAAAAAAAAGAAAACCTCAGGCCAATATCCCTGATGAACATCAATCAAAATCTTTAATAAAATATTGGCAAACTGAATCCAGCAGCACATCAAAAAGCTCATCCACCATGATCAAGTTGGATTCATCCACAGCATGCAAGATTGGTTCAACATATGCAAGTCAATAAATATAATTTATCATACAAACACAACTGAGGACAAAAACCACATGATGATCTCCATAGATGCAAAATAGGCCTTCGATAAAATTCAACACCACTTCATCTTAAAAACTCTTAATAAACGAGGATTTGAAGAAACATACCTCAAAATAATGAGAGCCATTATATGACAAACCCCCAGCCAATATTATATGGAATGAGTAAAAACTAGAAGCAAAACCAGTTTTCCCTTGAAAACCAGTACAAGGCAAGGATGCCTATTCAACACTCAGCACTCCTATTCAACATAGTATTGGAAGTTCTGGCCAAAGCAATCAGGCAAGAGAAAGAAATAAATGATATTCAAATAGGGTGAGAGGGGATGTCAAATTATCTTTGTTTGCAGATGCTGTGATCCTATAGCTCGAAAGTCCAATTGTCTCAGCCAAAAAGCCTCTTAAGCTGATAAGCAACTTCAGCAAAGTCTCAGGATACAAAATCAATGTGCAAAATTGCTAGCATTCTTATAAACCAACAACAGGCAAGCAGAGAGCCAAATCATGAATGAACTCTCATTCATAATTGCTACAAAAAGAATAAATTACCCAGGAATACAACTAACAAGGGAAATGAAGGACCTCTTCAAGGATAACTACAAACCACTGCTCAAGGAAATGAGAGAGCACACGAAGAAGTGGAAAAACATTCCATGATCATTGATAGGAAGAATCAGTATCATGAAAATGGTCATACTGCCCAAAGTAATTTCTAGATCCAGTGCTATTCCCATTAAACTACCATTGCCATTCTTCACAGAATTAGAAGAAACTATTTTAAAACTCCTATGGAACCAAAAGAGAGCCTAAATAGCCATGATAATCCTAAGCAAAAGGAACAAAACTGGAGACATCACGCTACTCAACATCAAATTATACTACAAGGCTAGAGTAACCAAAATAGCATCATACTGGTACAAAAACAGACACATAGACCAATGGAACAGAATAGAGAACTTAGAAATAAGACCACATACCTACAATCATCTGATCTTTGACAAACTTGACAAAAACAAGCAATGGGGAAATGATTTCCTATTTGGTGCTGGGAGAACTGGGCTAGCCATATGCAGAAAATTGAAACTGGACCCCTTCCTTACACCTTATATAAAAATTAAGAAGGATTAAATATTTAAATGTAAACCCCAAACTATAAAATTCCCAGAGGAAAGTCTAGGCAGTACTATTCAGGATATAGGCATGGGCAAATATTTCATGACAAAAACACCAAAAGCAACTGCAACAAAAGCAAAAATTGACAAATGGGATCTAATTAAAGAAATTCTGTACATCAAAAGAAACTATAGTTGGAGTGAACAGACAACCTACAGAATGGGAGAAAATTTTTGTGACCTATTTATCTGACAAAGATCTAATATCCAGAGTCTGCAAGGAACTTAAAAACATTTACAAGAAAAAAAAAAACTGGGCAAAGGACATGAACAGACACCTCAAAAGAAGACATTTATGCAGCTGAAAAACATGTGAAAATAAGCAGATGCAAATCAAAACCATCTGCTTATTTTCATACTTTTTCTCATATGTTTTTAATAATCACCATTCTGACCAGCATGAAATACCATCTCTTGCCTGTCAGAATGATGATTATTAAAAAGTCCAGAAACAACAGATGCTGGTGAGGTTGCAGACAAAAAGGGATGATTTTATACTGTTGGTGGGAGCATAAATTAGTTCAACCATTGTGAAAGACAGTGTGGCAATTCTTCAAAGATCTAGAGGCAGAAATACCATTTGTCCCAGCAATCCCATTACTGGGTATATACCCAAAGGAATAGAAATCATTCTATTATAATGATACATGCACACATGTGCTCACTGCAGCACTATTTACAATGGCAAAGACATGGAATCCACCCAAATGCCCATCAATGACAGATCAGATAAAGAAAATGGGATACATATACACCATGAAATACTATACAGCCACAAAAAGGAATGAGATCATGTTCTTTGCAGGGAGATGGATGGATCTGGAAGCTGTCATCCTTAGCAAACACACAAACAGAAAATCAAACACTGCATGTTCTCACTTATAAGTGGGAGCTGAACGATGAGAACACATGGACACATGATGGGGAACAGCACACACTGGGGCCTGGTGGGAGTGGGGAAATGAGAGCATCAGGAAGAATAGCTAAGGAATGCTGGGCTTAATACCTAGGTGGTGGGTTGATCTGTGCAGCAAACCACCATGATACGTGTTTACCTACGTAAAAAACTGCACACTCTGCACATGTACCCCAAAACTTGAAGGGAAAAAAATCATTTATGGAGCTTGTTTAAAATGCATGTGCCTTGGCCCCATGAGAATTTTATTTCAAGTCTGGTTATGCATATTTAAAACCCCTCTGCTAAGTCTGATGAACGCATATCCACAATTAAGAACTATGACTTAATGTCATATAAGACTATATTTGTCCTTGGTTTATTTTTAAATCAATGTGAAGATGTAATGAGACAGAGTTCCATTAAAACCAAGAATTCTTCAGAAATGAATGTATGTGAACAGTGACAAAACATCAGAATAGTGAGAAAGAGTAAGACCGTGAAACTCTTTCACATTGCAGCATTCCCCCAACTACAATATAAGGTGCTATCCATGACAACCCAACATGACAGCCCAGTGTGCTCCAGGCTATGCTGTTTATTGGAAAAAATCAAGAGCATAGGCTATAAACCAAGAGTTTCTGACATGCATTCAGGCTGAGGAAGATTCAGAAACTTCTGGGCGATGTGAGACACAGCCACAGCCACAGCCTGATCAGCAAGCACCAAAAGCACTCAGGAGGCAGGAGTAATGCTGGTGGCAAGCATCACCACAGGATCAGCTTTGACAAACTTCACCCAGACTACTTGGGGAAAGTTGGTATAAGGCTCGCTACTTAAAGAGAAACCTTAGCTCCTGCTCAAATGCCAAACCCTGATAAATTGTGGACTTTGGACTGTGAACAGACACAGGTGAATGCTGCTAAAGACAAAACTAGAGCTGCTTCCACCATTGATGTGGTGTGATCGGGCTACTAAAAAGTCTCAGAAAGAGAAAACACCCAAAGCAGCCTGTCACCATGAAGGCCAAATTCTTCAGCGGAAGAGCTGAGGAGAGGATTAAAATGGGGCTTGAGTCTTGGTGGTATGAAACCACATAGAGGGAGGTTTTTTAAGTGCTAACAACTGCTACCAAAACAAAACAAAAAACAAAAACACAAAAAAATTTGAAGTTAAATCCAGGTACTGTGATTACTCATCTGATTTTTGGTTCTTGCGATGGTGCTTTCCTGTGTGCAGATAGTTGCTAAAATTTGGTGTTGCAGCAGTGAGGAGATAAATGGTGTAGACTTATATTTCTTTACTTGCTCCATTCTGTGTTTTGGTTTTTTTTAAAATTAGTTTTGGAAAGTTGTTGGCCATTATGTCTAAAAATATTTATTCTGTTTTGTTCTCTCGCTTATCTCTGTATGCTACTCCAATTACATGTGTGTTAGAAAGCTTGGTATTATCCCACATGCCTCTCACATTATGTTTCCGCCCCCACCACATCCTTCTCCCTCTGATCTCCAGTATGAATAATTTAATTGACAATGTTCAAATTCATGCATCATTTCTTCTGATGTTCAATCTGCTGTTAAGCTTTTCCAATTTATTCTTAATTCCAGATACTGTGTTTTTCAATCTTAGGTTATATATGCATTAGTTTTTAGGGATTTTACTTCTCTTTTGATGTTCTGCATATTTATATTCATTTTGTTCATCTTTTGCTCCCATTTATTTAATCTATTTATAGGTTAATTTAGTCTATAATAGTCAATTTAAAGTCATTTTCTTATTTATTTATTTAAGATATTTTATTGCACTTTAGGTTTTGGGGTACATGTGAAGAAGATGCAAGATTGTTGCATAGGTACATACATGGCAATGTGATTTGCTGCCTATATCCCCATCACCTGTATCTGGCATTTGTCCCCATTTTATCCCTCCTCAACTCCCTACCCCCCACTGTCCCTCCCCTATTTCCCCCGACAGACCCCAGTGTGTGATGCTCCCTTCCCTGTGTCCATGTGTTTTCATTGTTCAACAAAACTCCTTGCTAATCTCTCTGCTTTTTGACTCCTCAGCCAGAATCTACTGTTTGCAGCACTGATATATCAGACTTTCCCACTTTCCACTGTAATCATGCCACTGCCTTTCCTTAGCATTCAGCTCCCGCCAAAATATGACTCTATCTGTCATTAATTATTGTGCCAACTCTCACTTCTCTGTTTTATTAATGCAGTCCTGTATTTATTTATCAGTTCAACAAATATTTTTCAAGTGCCTACTCTGAGAAAAGCACTGGGCTTATGAGTACAAATGGTATTCCATACATTCGTTGGCTTTTATTCTAATTGGGAAGCCAAAATAGTGACATGCATTAAATATCAGTAAAAATGTAACAAGTCAGAATGTGTTTAAATTTAAAGGCTAGTATAGAAAACAAATTCAAATGATCCAGTCTTCTGCTGGGAGGCCTCACTTTAGACTAGAGTGGGCATGGAAACCTCATTAAGGATGGCAGTGACAAGACAAGGGCCTTGAAGAATAATATTTGTTCTAGTGGAAAGAAATGTGAAGGGAGACATCTCACTTATGGTAAAACCGTAAGCAGAAGTATGAAGGTAGACATTCTTGGTTTATGTACTGAAGCAGTCTAAGACATGCAGATTGAAGGTATTGCATGGAGGATTTTGAGTATCTTACTACATCTTGTAATAATAATAATTATCATTGTGAGGACTGCTAGTTAGGCTCTTCTTTGGGGTTGGGTTTTTAGACATTATCTCATTTAAATCTTCATAATATTTCTAGATATAGCACTATTCCCAACTTAGAGATGACAATAAATCTCAGAGATTTTACAGGGCATATAGTGAAGTAGGGGTGAGATGAGAATGCATTTTTATCTGGCTTCAAGGTCAAGTCATGCACTTTTTTAGTCCCACCTCATTGTTTGCCTTGGTGCACATTGCAGGTGATGCATTTCTGGAGACAGATGGAGGGCTTGGGAAAATGAGGATGGGAGAGGTAGAAATTACATGTAAGGAGACTAGTTAAAGGGTATATTTTAGTGAACAATGTCTTAGTGAATACGGATTGTAGTCAAAACAATAGGAGGAAGACGAAATGTAGGAGAAACAGGGATAGAAGTTATATGGAGGGGACTAAAAAATATCTCAGATTTCTTGGATGATAGAAATATTAATGTGAGGGAGAAGGGCCTCTTGTATGGAGAAAGACATCATGATTGATTTTGCATATGTTAGTTTACATATAGTTATTGAAAGTGTGAATGACAATGTTCAGAAACACAAGTAGAACTTGAGAAAGAGGTTAGATTGGCAATATGGAAGCAAAGACTTGCATAAAATTCATGGGCCTATAATTGGAATAGCTCCCTAAGAGAGAAAGGAGGATAAAAATCAATGGAATTCTGGAAGCTAAGCTTTGAGAATGACTCTATTTTGAAGCTATGAGGAGGAAGAGGCATCTATGGAAAAACAAGCACAACCACAACAGCATTTGCTATGCCTAGGGATTCTGAATAGCTTTATATCAAAGAGGTCTTCTCTAGGAAGCATTCACCTAAGAATTAGTTTATTGCTTTCTCATGTGTTCATGGGCTCCAATCGTGACAATATAATCTCTTCCTCTTTTGAAGTGCTACAGGATAATTACCTGTTCTAAACAAGTGAGCACTTGATTATATTATGCCTTGCATTGTTCTCTAATTTTTTTCCTCTCTGTGTAACTCTTGTCTCTCTGGTTATAAGAGCAGGGAGCGTGTCTTCTTCTTTTCATATTTCCTGTAGTATTTAACAATGAGTCATAGTCCACAAAGAGCATAGAGTATTCTCTTAGTAAATACTCAGATTTATGTGCAGCATGCAACTGAGTAAAAATATTTGTACTGATGTAGTCCTTATGAGTTTTCTTAGGTAAGTCCTGAAAGTAGACAATAGATATAAATCATATTGTTATTCATTTATGTGATATAATTAAAGTAAATAATTGGCAGCAGAGCCAGTACTGTTACTTGTTTTTACTTAATCGAACCATGTATCTATTCAACTCCTTTATGCCAAGCACTAGGGAACCATAAAAGACAAACTCCACAAACTATGCCTGCAGGGAAGAAGTTGCTGAGATTGGCTTTAGACATGAAATAATTATTGGAAGAGTGAATAAAAATGTCCTGAGTTCATGTGGGAAAAGATGAGTGAGCTTGAGAAAGAGGTTGCATTGGCAATGAAGCCAGTCTGAAGGTGAAACCATAATACCCATGACAGATGAAAGATAATTCTTTGTACTACACTTATTTATTTTCATGTGCTTATGATATTACAGTGAAGCATATAATTGTTTGAAGATCTTGCTTTACTAGTGAGAGCTTATGGTAATTTTGAGATTTTAAATAATTTATTTTGAAGCACTTAGGAATGCTTTTTAGAATATCTGCAGCTAGAAATCCCATACTACTTAATTTATAGGCCTAAGAACTTGAATTAAAATGCCACTATAAAATGGTGCATTATTATAGGGAATCATGTTGCTGTGTATGAAATACATAAATAAATATGTAATAAATGCTGTGTATTAAATACGTGTTACTGTGTATTAAATTACTCAGAAGAAAATGGTCATGTGTTTGATATAATTTATTCAACTGACAAACATTAATTGAGCATATATTACAGGGATTGTGCTAGGTACAGATTGAGTATCCCTCATCTGAAAATCTGAAATCCTCCAAAATCTGAAACTTTTTGAGTGCTAATGAAGTGATGCCATTGTCTGGGGTGATACCTGAGGTTTGTTGTCCCATGGCCATGGAATGCTAGGATGCAGACAAATCAGGATGAGGTTTGGAGGGGAAGTTTAATAGGTGAAAGAAAGAGAAAAGCTCTCTTTGCTGCAGAGGGAGGGGTCCAGGAGAAAATGGGTTGCCAATTCCACAGTGAAGAGTAAGAGGTTTTATAGGTAAGCTTGAGGAGGCGGTGTTTGATTGACATAGGGCACAGAAGATTGGCCAGACCAGTTGTGTCATTTGCATAGGGCATGAAAATCTGACCACCTCCACTCTAATCTTTTATTATGCAGATGGATTCTTTACCTGGCTGGCACCATGTTGCCTGTTCCTTACTGTACATATGGTGACAAAGAAAAGGGAAGATGGCGCCACCATGTTGAACCTCCAGGTAGCCCTTTTCTATTGGCACAGCTGCTGACATTCACTTGAGCAAGCTTCCAGCTTGCTTATCTATGTCTGCAGCTCAGTTTTTCAGGCTGCTCTTTGTTAGAAAAGAAATAATCGAGGGACTGCTTTTTATTAAAAGAGAAGCCTTGCTGAGGACTCCTTTACCCTCGCTATCTGCCTAAATAATTTCTTTCTAGCTCCTGTGTCACTGGCATGATGCTGAAAGGAAATGATCATTGGAGCATTTTGGATTTTGAATTTTTGAATTAGGGATACTGAACTGGTAAGTATAATGCAAATATTCCAGAATCCGGAAAAATTTGAAATCCAAAACCTTCTGGTCCCAAGCATTTCAGATCAGAGATAGTTAACATTAACTAGAAACATAAAAAAGAACAAATATTCTCAACCACCAAGGAGTTTACAAGCTAGAAGGGAGATTAATGAATAATTAAATTATTTCAGTACAGACATTCTTGGTAGACTAGAGGTCATGAGACATTATGACTTAATAAGAAAAAAGGTCTTTGCAATTAGATTTGAGTGTGATATTTGGGTTTACCTCTTTCTGAGTTGTGTGAATTTGAACAATGTACTTTAGATATATATATATATATGCATGTGTGTGTGTATATACATATATGTGCTTTAGATATATATATATATATGCATGTGTGTGTGTATATACATGTATGTATATACACATACATATGTGTATATACACGTATGTATGTATACTTATATATACACACACATATATATACACGTGTATATATATGTGTATATATATAAGTATACATACATATATGTGTGTGTATATATAAGTATACATACATATATACACATATATACATGTATATGTATATATATACATATATATGTGTATATACACATATATATGTATACTTATATATACACACATATATATATACACATGTATATATATATATGTGTGTATATATATACTTATATGTATATATATACACACATACTTATATGTGTGTATATATATATACTTTTTCTTCCTGAAATAATTGCAAAGTTGTGTTGGAAAAAGTGTCAACAAGAAATTTTATTTAGAACTCCAAAGGACCTTATCAATTTTCTAGTTTTGCCTTTTCACTTTACTAATGAGAACATCAAGGTTGGGAGTGGGTGGGAGACTCGCCTGCGGTCACCTTGTTAGGTAGTGGCAGAGCCAGAATCTGAACGTGACAAGGCTGACTTGATCTACTGTGATTTCTACCCCAGTCTGCCTCGATAATGAGAAAACAATGCCTATTAGCACACTTACATTGTTATCATTGCAACAGCATGTGAAATAATTTTATATTTCTATAACATTTTGAACTTTTCAAAATACCTTCAGATCTGCTATCTAATTTGATTCTCACAATAGCCTGTGAGGTATTTATAAAGTAATTTCATTTGAAAAATGCAACAGAGATAACATTTCAAATTATGGTAGGCCCCAGGTTCTAATCAGACAGATGGAGAAAATGTTCATTTTTCTCCAATACTGACTTCTAGGTCAGAAATAGGGGAAAATATAATAGGGAACTTTGTGGATGAGGTCTTTAAACATGTTAGAATTCTTGAAATAGTCATAAATTTTAGTGATGCTTCTATGAGGTTTCACAAATTTACATTTGTGTGACTCTGATGTGCAAAACCATTATGTCTTTATTTTGCCTATTCGGGCCTTATTCTGATACCACACTGCTGCTTAATGAGACAAAAATTAATCTGGCACCTGAGGTGTGAGGGAGCAAGATGGGGATGGGAGGTTAGCTCTGGTTTTGTGAATATGGTATCAAGTGATGAACCTGAAGTGTTTGTTTTACTATGCTGTTGTTAGTTTCTCACTAGACTCCCTGAAATTCATCACATCTCTCTATCAGGAAGATTAATTTGCTTCTGAGAACCCACCATTCCTTTCCTATCTACAGGAAAAAAATAATATCTCTTATGTTATTATATATTTGACAATATTTAGGTCAAATAAACCTAGAATGGGGGCAGTGTAGACAATGTGTAGTGCAACCTCTGAAATCAAGCTGCTTGGACTTCATTCACAGCTGGACTCCACCAAGAAAGAGGGCATTTACTAATCTTTTCATGTCTCAGTTTCCTGTATATGATAACTGTGTGATACCAGAATCTACCTTTCATATTCATTTCACATGAGTGGTCCACCAGAAGCCCTTAGAACAAGGTCTGATTTCTTGTTAATAAAAAGAATATAGCTACTTAAAGCAGTGCCTGCCATATAATTATATGATATAGCCATTTAATATGACTATTATTAATATCTTTACTTATAAACTTAGACATTAGTTTTATTAGGCCAAAATATATATTTCCTACTTCTGTCCTGAGCTAAATATCCCTTGCCCATGGCCCTCTTTCTAGGGCAGAGAGTTAAGGATAAAGGAGTCCTTTCTTTCCATTTTCTAGAATATTGCTTTCTGTGGTGCCTTCAGCCTCTATAATGCACTTGTATGCAATTTATACTCAATAACTGAATGGATGTTGAGTGAATAGTTTTTTTTCCACAGTTTTCAATTTCTCCCTGTATTCAAGATCTTATAACTATTAACTTTGTAAAATATTGCATGCACCTGCCATTCCAACAGTTACAATATCATTGGAGAACAATTTACAAACTCCTGAAAAGCAGTGGCAGGAAGGTGGCTGGTAACAAGTTTATTACACAAGCTCTGTCCTTTGCAGAGCATATGGGAAATGTCAAGTGGATTTGAATTTGCTTAAACTACAAAGTTTATTTGTTCATCTTGTTCATTTATATTTTTATATTTCCTTTTTCCCTGTCTGAAAATATTAAGTATTTCTTTCTATTCAGACATAGCAGAGAGACTTAGTGATGGATATTGTTTTTGTGTCTGAATGAAGCTTAAGCTAATTCCTCATCATTTCATGAAAAGTCAAAAATAGCGGGTGTCAGGAAGGTAAGACTATGCAGGTAGCCAGGAACAACGTGAGACAGGAAAGGAAAGGGAAGCTTGGGTAGCCCAGAGCTGTCTCATTGCACCTGGAGTGGGAGAGCCCAGGGGGAACTCAGCTCAGTCTCTTTCTCTCAGTGGCTGTTCTGTCTTTGTTGCTACAGAACAGAACACATTTTAAAAAGGAATTCTCTGATGTTCCTGACTTGGCATAAGTAAGGAGGCATAATACAGAGATAAAAAGAATGGGAGATTTCTAGTTTGATTAAGAAAGCAAGCATCCTAAGCCATCCTCTTAGTTATACTGTAATAGCATCCAGACCCTGGATGAACACCATCCTGGGCTCGAGGGAGATGTAAATGAAGGAGTCTTTTTACAGCTGACCTCCTCTCCCAGGCCCCAGTCTCCCTCCAGGCAGTGTGGACATGCACTAATGCTTTTTAAATAGAGGCAGAGCTCAGCAGAATCCAACAACACAGGAAGACAGGGGACATCTGTGTAGTGGCAAAGCTGCTCTGAGGACCTGTGTGTTTTCCCAGGTTGGAAGCCTGATGGGAGAAGTGAAAGTGGGCAGCAGCCATGCCTTTTCTGGATGCTGGGATCATAGTGCCACCTGTGGAAACACAAGAGGTCTGAAGTAAGCTAGACCAGCGGTCTCTGCAACAGTGTGCTCACACACTAGAGCTTCGGTTTATAGTTAGTTTTAAATTCATTTGAAAGGCAAATATACATGTGCTGGTGTTACTTAATGTTATAGGGCTTGGGATTTTTAAAAATAACATAATCTTAGGGTTGAAAAGACATTTCAGAGTTGTTCATCCTGTTGAATGCTGTCTAGCTCAGGTTCTGACTGGGAAGCTGTTTGCCATATATCAAAACTCCCCAAAACTCGGTAGCTTAAACCATTAGTATTTATTATTATATAAAAGTCTGTGGATCTGGCTCACACCTGTAGTCCTAGCACTTTGGGAGGCTGAGGCAGGTGGATTACTTGAGGTCAGGAGTTCGAGATCAAGCTGACCAACATGGTGAAACCCCATCTCTACTGAAAATACAAAAATTAGCCAGGCATGATGGCATGCAACTGTAATCCCAGCTACTGGGGAAGCTGAGGCAGGAGAATCACTTGAACCCAGGAGGTGAAGGTTGCAGTGTGCAGAGATCACGCCACTGCACTCCAGTCTGGGCAACAGAGTGAGACTCTGTCTCAAACAACAAACAGAAAATCTGTGGGTCTGTTAGTTCTGCTGATCTAGGTAAGCCTCTGCTGATCTCAGCAGGGCTTGATATCTATCTGTGGTCAGCTGGTGGGTCAATAGGGGACTGGCTGGCTGGTCTAGGATGGTCTCACTCATGTGTCTTGTGGTCAGATGACTGTTAGCTGCCATGATGAAGATGATTATTACTTGTCATCCAGTGGGCTGGTCCAGACTTTTTCTCATGGCAGCTAGTCAGGGTTGTAGGAAAATGAGGCCTCTTAAAGGCTAGGCTCAGAATGGGCACAGTGCTATCCATCAGTCCAGATTCAGGGGCACAGGAAACGGGAAGGCTTGGCTGTGTTGAGAAGAGACACAAAGTCACGTGGCAAAGAACGTGAATACAGAAAAGGGAATAACTGAGCCATCTTTCCAACTGGCATATGATGGTAGTAAATACATTTTTGCCGAATGAATCAGTGACAGTGAATGGCATCTTGTTTCCCAGCATTGCATGCTTCAAAGCTCTTTACCATATCTTAACCAAGTGTTTACCCACTCTTGGCTTGAACATCATATGCAACAGGAAATGCTACCGTCAATCCTAGCCCACTTCTTCTGGACCCAATAGACTGAATTACATTTAAAAACTTAATTTACCTCTTTGAAACTCTGTTTTTCATGAAATATTGAAAAGATATTCAAATTTATAATAGAGTTAACAAGAAATTTTTTTTCTGAGATTCTATACAAGGTTTCTGAAATAGGGATTACCTCTTCTCATTTTTCTACTCATTTTTTTTTTTAGCATGAATCATGTATTTTTTTTTTAGGATAGAGCACTATGAAAACATCTACCTAGGTTTTGCCCAGGACCCAGAGGTCAGAAGTTGATAAGACATAGACAGTGTATTTTTATTTTCTATATCACTTTTATGATGGTGTCCACTACAGAACACTTTTGTTGCATCAAAAGAGGTACTTTGAAGGGGTCATTTGGCATTTCCAAAGGTCTTGCAGACATCCTGAGTTTTTCCTGTGGCAATTCTATGAGATCAGTGAGGGTTTTCATTCTTTTCAATTTATAGATAAAGGTTTAGATACAGGTGCATGCCTTAGTCCACAGGATATATCAGCGATTGAGCTTGCATGAAACCTCACAGCCCAGAGCTCCGTCAGTGATTTAACCTGTACTTTTATTGGTAGGTGAAGGCAGACTGAGTCCATGGGCTTGGATTCTACCCTGCAGTTCTCATCCAGGTGAAAGTCAGAACCTTATACTATATAGAAAAAAGGGATTTCAGAAGTGTTCTAGTCTGGGGTCAAATTCTAAGTAGTTTTAAAATCAATTTAGTGGATTGTAGATAAGCTTTTAAAAAATGGAATAGAATAGGATAAAAAAACATAATAGGAAATAGATTGTATTCTTATAGTAAATGTTTAAAAAAAAAAGGTTTGCATTTTCTCTAGATAAGTATGCATTTTTACGTATGTATGTGATATAATTTGGCTGTGTCCCCACCCAAATCTCATCTTGAATTATAATACCCATAATCTCCATGTGTCTTGGAGGTACCCAGTGGGAGGTAATTGAATCATGGGGGCAGTTCCCCCATGCTGTTCTTGTGATAGTTAGTGATTTTTCATGAGATCTGGTGGTTTTATAAGCACCTGACATTTCCCCTGCTGGCACTCATTCTCTCTCTTCCCACCTTTGAAGAGGTGCCTTCCGCCGTAATTGTAAGTTTCCATGATTGTGAGATTCACAGTTCCTTTTCAGCCATGCATAACTGTGAGTCAATTAAACCTCTTTTCTTTGTTAATCACCCAGTCTCGGGTATCTCTTCATAGCAGCATGAGAATAGACTAATATATCAGCATGAGAATAGACTAATATAGTGTGTATATGTACATACATATATGCATATTTATAAGTATATATATAGAGAGAGAATTGAAATTTAAAGTACAGCTTCTTACTG
Source organism: Cacajao melanocephalus (assembly GCA_963573385.1). Taxonomy (NCBI): domain Eukaryota; kingdom Metazoa; phylum Chordata; class Mammalia; order Primates; family Pitheciidae; genus Cacajao; species Cacajao melanocephalus. The sequence continues at coordinate 35,727 of CAUYLG010029361.1, read as the reverse complement.
TGGGTCATATTAAAAAATACATTTTAAAGCTTTTGATCTAGTCTAGCCTCCTTTATTTTAGAATTCAGGATTCAGAAGCTCACAGACATCACCCAGGAGATTGGTGGCCAAGGGTAAGTTTAGAATTAAGATTTCCTAATTCTCACAGGCAGTGGCATAGCATGGTGTACAGAGCAGGGACTTTTGGGTCAATCAAAAGTTGGCTCAGATCTTTGCTCTATTATATATTGGTTGTGTATTAATAAACAAAATGCTTGTCTTCATTTTATAGGCAAGGGAACGGAATCTTGGAGAGATTTTAAGATTTGTGCCTCAGGCTTTAGAGTGGGGGTTAAATTAGATAATACTATACATAGACGAAACAATTAAGAACTAGCTCATTTGGTAAATAGTTTTTCAGGCCAGACTTTTTGGGAGGGAGAAGACTTTTTATCCCTCTGATTCCCAAAGACCACTATTATTGTATGATATGGTTTGGGTCTGTGTCTCCACATAAATCTCATGTCAAATTGTAGTCTCCAGTATTGGAGGTGGATTCTGGTGGGAGGTGATTAGATCATGGGGGTGGATTTCCCCTTTGGTGCTGTTCTCATGATAGTGAGTGAGTTATTGTGAGATCTGGTTGTTTAAAAGCATGTGCCCACCCACCCCTCCTCCGCTTTCTCCTGCTCCAGCCACGTAAGATGTGCTTGCTTCCCCTTCGCCATAATTGAAAGGTTTCTGAAGCCTCTCCAGCCATTCTTTCTATACACCCTGCAGAATCATGAGCCAATGAAACATCTTTTTTTTTTAAACAAATTACCCAGTCTCCAGCAGTTCTTTATAGTAGTGAGAGAATGGAATAACAAATTGCACTTTTGGATATATCTTATTGGGGTGTGTGTGTGTGTGTGTGTGGCATATATCAAATGATTAAACTTTGGGGCATAAAAATAATAAACACTTGAGGGATTCTAAATTGAATCCTATGCAGCAAATATGTGCTATGGCTTCTAGAGATTATAAGGAAACATATCATATAGTAAATCTAGTGGACAAAAATGAAACTCATATCCATAAAAAGGTATTTTGCAAAACCAAGCAGAACCTGACCATGTTATCATAGGAGCAATCCAAAATATAAATGTAACAAATCTTAAGCAGGCAGAGAGAAGCCACTGTGAGATAGAAGAATCATGGAGGGCTGCCAGGAGGACGTTTGGCTCAGTGACGTTGGGAGAATTGGGAGACTTCCGAAAGTTATGGGAAGATGATGGTGCTATGAGAAGGAGGAAGGGCACACATCAAGGCACAGCAGTAGCAGGTCTAATGTGATCGGACGTATTTAGTTTGGGCAATGTGGCAGGTGCTGATGAAGGAGCAGAATTGTTGCAGAGGATGTGAATTTCCAGCTCAGCCTTTGAGATGTCATTCTGCAGGTGTAGTGGCCTCATGAAAGGCTTTGAATAGTGGCATGAGAAGAAAGTATTTAAAGAAAACCAGCTCTTTATAATAGAATGGCTTATATTCCTTTGGGTATATTATAATGCCATATGTATATGTATGTTGATTGCAGCACTATTCACAATAGCAAAGACATAGAATTCATCTAAATGTCCATCAATGATAGACTAGATAAAGAAAATATGGGAAATATACACCATGAAATATTATGAAGCCAAAGAAAAGAATGAGATCATGTTCTTTGCAGGGACATGGATGGAGCTGAAGCCCATTATCCTTAGCAAACTAACACAAGAAAAGGAAACCAAATACTGCATGTTCTTACTTATAAGTTGGAGCTAAAGGATGAGAACATATGGACACACAGAAGGGAACAACACAAACTGGGATCTTTCAGAGTCTGGAGGGTGGGAGGAGAAAGAGAATCAGGAAGGACAGCTAATGGGTACTAGGTTTAATATCCGGGTGATGAAATAATCTGTACAACAAACCCCCATGATAGAAGTTTACCTATGTAACAAGCCGTACTTGTACTCCTGAACCAGAAATATAAGTTAAAATAAAACCAGTTCTCAGCTGAATAGGAGCACATAGTTTATTGGAAGTGATATGTCTTGCAAAATTTATATCAAGGTAGATGATATTGTTTGAATGCGTGTGCCCACCCATATATCATGTTGACATGTGTTGGAGCTGGAGCCCGGTAGGAAATGATTGGATCATGGGGATGATTTCTCATGGTATAACATCATCTCCTCTTGGTGGTGATGTGGCAACAGTTAGTGTTCGTGAAATCTGGTTATTTAAAAGAATGTGGCACCTCCCCACTCTCCTCTCCCTCTCCCTCCTGCTCTGGCCATGTGAAGTCTTGATCCCCCTCTTCACCTTCTGCCTTGTCAGTTTCCTGAGGCCTCTCTGGAAGCCAAGCAAATGCCAGCATCATGCTTCCTGTTTAGCCCACAGAATCATGAGCCAGTTAAACCTCCTTTCTTTATAATTTACCCAGTCTCAGGCAGTTCTTTACAGCAGTGTGAGAATAGACTAATACAGTAGGTTAATTGATTTACAGTTATATATCACTAAAAATTCCATATGCCACTAAAAAAAAAAAAAAAAAAAGAAAAAGAAAAAGAAAAAGGCAACAGCAGCAAAGATAATAGGTTCAATTTGAATATTCAAATTTGAGATGAGGCAAGCTAACATTACATCTAATGGATTCTGGGTAAAAGAGATTTGGAGAAAATTCTCCAAAAGCATTAGAAAAGAGGCAGATAAGAGATGCTAAACTCTGGAGACAGTCAAGGAAAGAGGAGTATAATCCAATCTTGTTGGAGCCCAGAGAAATGGTGAGGATGGAGTGGTGATCAGTACTTGAATGAAACTGCATGAAAATGCTCAAGGAAGTTTGCAGAAATCGTCCCATCAGAAATGACTCATGTCTCTTAGAAGCCTAAGAAAATGACTAGTTGGAGTTCAGCATGGGTATTACAGTTGACAGACTTAGAGTGTAAGATAGGAAATAGATGATTTGAGACTCTCACACTTAACTTATGAACAAAGGCATTGCTGCCTGTAAGATTAACACAAAACAAGTAATTACAGTAGTTTTCTCATTCCTGAGGCTGCAGTCATTTTTACAGTCCCCATATTCCAGAATCATTCTTCCTCTTTTTATGTCACCCCAAGTTTCATTTCTTCTGCTTAAGACAGGATTGTTGTGAAAAACAAAAGATATAGGGCATCAATATTCTTTGTACCTCTGTTATACTGTATGTGTGCAAAACAATCACCTTATCTCATTATTGCTGTTATTATTAGTAGTATTTTATTATTTTACTATTTTTATTTTCTTTCTGGAAATATATATTGTCACAGATAACTGATGCCCAGTAAAGGAAAGCAATGGTAAAAATTTTATTAGCTTCCCTGAAGAAGAAACACATCCTGTTGATCCTGCTTGCATTTAATTAGCCAGGTTTCAGAGTCTTTACTTCCATACTTCACAGTTGACTATCTGAATAACCTTGTAATATAATAGCTAATAAAGAATGTAAAGGCTATTAATACTTTTTTCTTCTTCTCTTCTTTTTCTTCCCCTTCTCTTCTTCCTCACTTCTTTTTCTCTCTCCTCTTCCTCTTATTCTTAACACATACTCACAGTGTCTTCAACATTTACCCAAATCGTGTGTTTTTGACTTTCCTGTATTATAGCTGTCTTTTCCTTTTTATATATATTTTTTGTGCTTATTTTCCTTATATTAGGACGACTGAAAGTGAACCCAATGCCCCATCTATGGTTTGATTTTAGAGAATCGCAAGAGGCTGATTATGAGATTTGTCCAGGATATAGCGTTTCTACTGTTGCAGTTAAATATGTCAGATTTGCGGTATCAAAATAATAACACAAATTATGTCAGACTCAAGTTATGTACCTCTCCAGTTTTGCTTGGTTCCATCTTCCTCCAGGCTTCTCTGCCACTTGCTCTCTGGGTTCTTGATGCAGCCGACACCTCTCATGACTTCTCCAGCTGTCCCTGGCTCTCTTCTCTTAGGCTGCTCTTCAGCGCTGCCTTTGTTCCCACTGTGGCAGAGGTCTCAGCTCCTCCAATACTCAGACTCAACCCATCTACACCAAGAGAAGCTCTGGTTCAACTCATGGCTTCAGGACTCAGATGAAGTACCATGGGGCATGAGTTCTGGCTCCTCCAGTGGACACTTGAAGGGCCAGGTGATACAGATAGATGTGTGAAAACATAAATGCCCTACAGGACAAAATTTGACAAATGACAGACAAAAGATAGAAGAGAGCCAGTATATTTCTTGGTCCTTCCTTCTTGTGATGGGTTGTTTGAATGTGTTTAATCAGTTCAAAGTGCATGAAGACATTCTGCGTGAAGGAACAATAAGCTAAGTTTTCTTTTGCAGATATGGGTGATATGATTACACCCAGCCCTTTATTTGCTTTTCTCCTTCCCTGCCTCATGTCCCTATCTCCAATCTTGCTGCCCTAGTATTTTTATGAAAGCGACACATCTTAGCTTTGTCTTGGGCTTTGTCTTCTAGGGAGCTTGGGCTAAGCCACATACTGAGTCTGTAATCATTTATGCGACAAACAACTAAGTGCTTTTCATGCCGTCTAGATAATGTGTCAAAAAGCTGTGGCACTTACTTGGAAACTTGCTCACATCTAGTAGCAGGAATAAATTATTCATCTTTTACATTTAAAAATTTGTTAAACCACAGCTTTACTAAATGATATAAGTAAAGATGATTTTTAATAGAGATTAATGAAAATTTGGCACTAGAATTTAAATAACACTTAATCATAGTAGTTTCTCATGTAATTTAACATACTTAAAAGCATTGGGTGTATGGTCATCTATAAAGTTCCATTTAACGAATGTCTTTAATTAATTAACCATACTCTTAAGTTTGGATATATTGTTTTCTTCTTTTCATCCTCTCACCTATTCCTCTTTCTTCCTTGTTTTCTCTCTCCCATACCCTTCTCCGTCTCTTCTTTCTCTTCACTTGCACATGTTATGCTGGAGGTGGGCATTTTGGCATGCAAATCTTCGCCTGGTTTTATATATCTTTAGGAAAGATTCCTAGAAGTGAAAAATGTGTCAAAGGATTAGGGTGCTGTGCCAAAAGGATACTGATAAAGATTGTTAAATTTTTCTATGAAAAGTTCATCAAATCTGTTTTTACTAAAATGAAACATCATAAGTTCCTGATTATTGATATTTTAATAGGAGAATATAGGATATTACTATTTTTACTATTTAATTGGTATGGTTCGACATAGTTATTTAACAAGTTAGTACATAATCTTTTTTATGAATTATATATTTGTGTCTATTAGAGTTTTAGTATTTTTCTTATTAGCTTGTGGGGAAACTTTACATATTATAAATATTGTCTGTTTTCCTGTGCATTTCTTACAAATATTCTTCTCAGCTTAATGTTACTCAATGGCACCTAGCCTTGCTAAACTTCAGTTTTTAATTCATGATTTTACTTTACAAATGTGGCAGTCCTTTTTGTATCCTGTTTCTCAATACTTTATTACTTGATTTTCAACTTTGCCTCAGCTGCAAATTAGACAAACAAAAGATACCTTTTTGAAAGACTTTCAAAAATGCAAAACAAGAAACATAGACCCCAAATAAGGCAAAAGTCAATGTCTTGGTACTTGAGGGTCTACTGCTAGTCAGTTCCAGTGTTTGCTAACAAATGTAACTTAGTGATTTGTCTTTCGCAAATGCCTTTCTTTCTCTCTCTCTCTCTCTCTTTTTTTTTTTTTTTAATAAAAACACTTGCAGAGACTCCCTGTCTCCTGATCTCAGCAACATGTCTGATGGTGTCCACACAAGCATTCCTCTTGCGAGCTTCATCACAACTACACAAAAGGGAATGATAGGACTTGGATAGATTGTGTTTCTGAAAAAGTGTAATGATTATTGAAAAGCAGCATAGGGTCCCTCTGTTCCCAAACTTGTTCATTAATACATCCCAAGTTATTTCTTGAAATGAGGTAATAAAGTAATATTTTTAGATTCTATATGTTTTATATTAAGAATTGGGAAAAAAATTGTCTGAATAAGTGTGCAACATTGGAGAGATGCCAGAGTTCACTGTCAGCAAGGTTAGCCAAAAATATTTCTGTGACCTCATCTAAACCAAGGAGGTTCCTTTGGGACTGGAGATCAGTTTACATAATGTTATGAGGCTTTATTCTAGCTTGGGGTATGTATTAGCCTGTTTTCATGCTGCTGATAAAGACATATCCAAGACTAGGTGATTTATAAGGAAAAGGAGGTTTAATGAACTCACAGTTCCACGTGGCTGGGGAGGCCTCACAATCATGGCGGGAGTTGAAAGGCACATCTTACATGGTGGTAGATAAGGGAGAATGAGAATCGAGCAAAAAGGGAAGCCCCTTATAAAACCATCAGATCTTGTGAGACTTATTCACTACCACGAGAACAGTATGGGGGAAACTGCCCCTATGATTCAATTCTCTCCCACCAGGTTCCTCCTACAACATGTGGGGATTCTGGGAGCTACAATTCAAGGTGAGCTTTGGGTGGGGACACAGCCAAACCATATTAGGCTGTAATTCATTCTCAATCTTGTTTTCTGTCCCCACACTTTATGGATTTTAAAAACTAACCTTGACAGAGAGGATTGAAACCAATGAGAAATAGTTCTGTCTTCTCTCTGTCATTCTGACAGTGTATAATAGTGTGTGGAATGCACTGGTAATCATGATTTCTGTTCTAGTTATATGGTTTCTTCTGCATTCTTATCCTCTCTTCAGGCCCATAAGGATAAAATCAACCAGTGTGAAATCAGTATTCACATGTTGAGGGGAATGTGGGCTGGAGCTGCCTGAGGTTTATGGGCTGACCATCATTGGTACTGAGCACACACATAGAACTCTGCTTCTGTAACTCACTTTTGACCCTGACGAAGGCCTTTTTCAGACCCGGCAATCAATCACCTGGCACTGTGAGTTGTGAACTTGCATTTCCATCCTGCAGGGAAAGGGCAGGACCACCAGACCTGTGTTCATTTATGCAACATAAATCTGGTTGTATGCGATGTCTATCAATAAATTAGTTTCACCTTGTTTCTCAGTTTCTTCTACCTGGAAGGGAAAGGGACTACCAAAACTGTGTGATTGTGCTTCTGTCTAGGCATCTTTCTTTTCCTTCACAGAGAAGATCCCTGGAAAAGTACCTTAACCTTGCTTGGGACATGGTTTCTTTGAATGTCACCACAAGTCTGACTAAAGAAGATGAAAGAGTCTGGTTTGGATGAGAATGCCTCCTGTGCTATTTAACTTTTAGGCCAATAAATGTCCCTGGATCCCTGCTGTGGAGATGGATAACACATACGTTTAGCTTTAACTTGCAAGCTGTTGGGGGCAAAGAGCACAGGAAATTCAATTCCAAGCTCCAGTTGTTGCTGATCAGACTTGACATGTGTGCCTGGACAATAAGATTTGTGACCTAAGCAGAATAAATGTAAGCCTAATCCCAAAGAGCTTGTATAAACAGTTGTGCTCCAAGCACTGGGGCTCAACTTGGTATCCCCTAAATGCAGGGGAAGGGATTCTGGGGGGAAGACTGGAGCCTAGGAGATGTTCTGGTTCTGTCCTCCCACTAGGCATGCTACTCAACCTTGCTAAACTTCAGTTTTATTAGCTACAAACTGAAGATAAAAGCAGTATCTGTCTTGTGACTTTGTTGAGAGTATTAAATGAGAACATAGCATGCAATGCATCAGCACAGGGCCCGGTACATAGTTTTGAATAATAAAATATTAATAGTAATTACATGGTAACTATGGTTCATCATAAATATGTAATGATATCTTTTATCTATATCCCTGGATATCAATAATAAACATTTTTATCATTATCATCGTTATCAAGGGCCAAGAAGTGAGACAAAATGCATCATTACACACACACAACTGTTTTTCCAAAGGCCTAAAAGGAATTCATGGATGTGAAGTCTTTCTGATTCTCACAAAGATATTTTTCTTCCATTTCTCAAAACAAAGGCAGACAGTTTGTTTAATCTTTTCTTTGTATAATAACATTAAATTTATTTTCTCACCCATGTATGTCCCTAAACTAGATTACAAGCCACTCTAGGACCGAAGGTGCCAGTTCTATGGTTATGCATGAGATAGGTATGGACAGACACAAACAAGTTAGGGCTCATTTTTAGAAGTCAGGGTAGATACCATCATCGCCATTTTGAAAAGTAGCTCAGGAACTTCCTAGGGGATGAGGCTACTTGAAAGATGATATAACCTTTTTTCATGTCCGGAAATAAATCCTAAAGTCTTAACTTAAAACTTTGTTTTCTCATTCCTTCCCCTCAGCATTCCCTCTTGTGGCAGTGACACAGGCAGACCGTCATTTATTCTGATGGAGGAACAAGCCATAGACTTCTCCCCCATATTTAGGGACCTGTGTCTATTAAGGGTTAATCGAAGGTTATAAATCTTCCAGTTGAATCCCAATTTAATGGAAAATCTATAGCCACTTGCGAACAATCAATAATGGAAATAGTGGCTAGTAATAGTAGTGATCACAGTAATGAAAACGTAACAAGTGGTAAAATATAATTTTCTAAATCTTTTACGTGCTAAACATGTACAACACTTTCAATTTTTTTATCACATTTAAATTTTACAATAAATATATGGCACAGGTAATTATTTCACTATGAAACAGATTCAGAGGTTGTGTAAACATCCAAGGTCTTTTTAATTCTTAGAAAATATTTATGGAGCACCACCATGTGCCCTAGAAATTAGGGATACAGCACATAGCAGTGAAAAATCTCTGCCTCTTGGAGCTTACATTCTAGCAGGCGAGGTAAAGGATAAACAAAATAAATAAAACATATAATAGATGCAATAGGTGCTAAGGAGAAAAATAATGCAGGGAGGGGAGTTAGGAAGTGTCAGAGGGAGGCTGCACTTTTGGATAAGTGGCCAGGGAAGGCCTAAGAGGATGATATTTGAGTAGAGACCTGAAGAAACTGAGGGAGCCACCTGTGCACACATTTGGTGGAAGAGCATTTCGGGAAGCGGATAAAGTAAATGCAAAGTCCCTATGTTAGGAATATGTCAGGAATGTTTGAAGAATACAAGAAGCCAATGTGACAGGACTGAGCCAATGAAGTCAGAGATGTTACTGAGGGCCAGATCATCTAGTAAGATGGGATGCTTTTGAGGATTTGAGTGGGGGAATGAAACCACCAAGCTTTTCTATATAATTTTAATTAAAAAAAAAAGTGTTGGGTTAATTTTAAAGTTAGGGAAATATTGCAAAGATAGCATAATGTTCCCATAATTTGCCCAGTTTCCCTTAATGATAACATCTTACATGGCCATGATACATTGGCCAAAACTAAGATATTAACATTGTTACATTACTGTAGCCAAAACTGCAGGCTTATCTGGATTTCACATTTCTACTAATGTTCTTTATCTGTTCCAAGATAACATCTTGCATTTGCTCATCATGTCTCTTAGTCTTTTTGGATCTTTTGTTGGTTTGTTTGTTTTTTTTTGAAACAGTCTTACCCTGTTGCCCAGGCTAGAGTGCAATGGTGTGATCTTGGCTCACTGCAACCTTTGCCTCTTGAGTTCAAGCAATTCTGCTTCAGCCTCCCAAGTAGCTGGGATTTCAGGCACCCACCACCATGCCTGGCTAATATGTTGTATCTTCAGTAGAGACAGGGTTTTACCATGTTGCCCACGCTGGTTTCAGATTCCTGACCTTGTGATTTACCTGCCTTGGCCTCCGAAAGTGCTGGGATTACAGGCATGAGCCACTGCACCTGGCCGGATCTTTCTGCAATATTTTCTTTCACTTCAAGACTGAGATTTTTGAAGTACTGGTTATGTTATAGAATATCCCTCAATTTGGATTTGTCTAATGTTTTCTCATGATTAGTCTGGGCTTACGGTTTTGGAGAAGAATGTCACAGAGGCAGGCTGATCTCATCACAACATATCACAAGGTACATGATATCCAGATGATGTACCACTGGTTATATGAACCTTAATCATTTGGTTAAGGTGGTGTTTGCCTGGTTTCTCTACTGTAAGGTTACTATTTGTCTCTTTACCTTTTATATTCTTTGGATTTGAGTAACTAAATCCAGCCCACACTTAAAGGGAAGTAAATCAATTTATACTTCCCTGACCTACTTTTTTTTTTTTTTTTTGAGACAGAGTCTCACTCTGTCGCCAGGCGCCAAGCTGGAGTGCAGTGGCACAATCTCGGCTCACTGCAACCTCTGCCTCCCGAATTCAAGCAATTCTCCTGCCTCAGCCTCCTGAGTAGCTGGGACTAAGGCGCACACCTCCACGCCTAGCTAATTTTTGTATTTTTAGTAGAGACGGGGTTTCACCATGTTGGCCAGGGTGGTCTCGATCTCTTGACCTCATGATCCACCCGCCTTGGCCTCCCAAAGTGCTGGGATTACAGGCTTGAGCCACCGCACCCAGCCCCCCGACCTACTTTTTGACAGATTGCCCTGGCTGTGGTGCTGAGAAAGTCTAGGAAACCATTGTACAAATCTAGCAAGGGATTGTGGTGGCTTTGACTGGAGTAGCACAGTGGAGGCAGGGGGACATAGTTGGGTTCTGGATATATGGTAAAAATAAAACCTAATAGGATTTACTGAAAGATTGGTTTTGGGATGCAAAGAGGAATCAAGGATAACTCTAAATCCCTGGAAATATGGAGGTATCATTTGCTGAAGTGAGGAACAGCGCAAGGTGAGATCACATTGCTAGTAACTGTGGGGTAGTGAGGGTATAAACCTGGTTTGCCTGACCTCAAAGCCCAAACTCTCAGCTTATGTGTTCCTCCATTTCTGTGACTCACTCACATCATCTGGGAAGTATGCTCTGGCAGAAAGCGTAACGAAGTTCAAAGTATTCTTACCATGAGATTACTCTATTCCTCCCCAGTTTGTAACTGGTCTTCACCAGCAAGACCTTTCTCTAGGTGTTCACCCAGGGTGTGTTTCCTCTTGCTTAGCAGGTACATGGCAGCTTGCCAATAACAATACCTAGGATGGGGGACATTTGGGGACAGTCGTCTCCTATTATGATCATCATGGACTTTTATTGGATTCCTTTATTATCTTGCTGCAAATGCTGGCTTTTTTCAGCAACTTTTTATTATCATTGACAAAATTATCCAATAACACATGCCCTAAAGCCGTCCAAATTGGTCAAAAATTGGTCAAGGTTAAGGGATGTTCTATGATTTTCAGCACTAAAAAATGAAGTTGTTTTAGAGAAGTTTGGCCACATTGGATGAGCTCATTTTACAGGCTAAATGGAAAATGATGTGGAGACAGATGTTCATTTATACATCTTATAATCCCTCTCCTTTTCATTTAGTTTTTTTTCAGTTTCAGTGGGAGCTTGGCTGTACGATGGTGGCACCCCTGTACCTGGTTATAGGCAGATGTATCTGAGATATTTTCAGATAACCATGGGCATATGCTGGTGGTTATATGCCTGCTAAAATATTTTCTCATAATATTTAGAATAATATCTAACGTCCTCATTATGGCAAGCAAAGTCCTGCAAGATCTAGTGCCTGCTTATGTCTCCATTCTCATTATATTTCAGCCAAAGAAGCATACTTTTTGCTCTAACACTGTCAATCTTCCCTACCTCAGTGCCTTTGCAACTTTTTTTTTCCTTCCAACTTTTATTTTAGGATCACGTGGTACATGTGTGGATTTTTTACATGGGTAAATTGTATGAAATGGAGGTTTGGTATACAGATTATTTCATCATATAGGTAATGAGCATAGTACCAGATAGGCAGTTTTTTGATCCTAAATCCTCAACTTCTTCCCACACTCCACCTTCAAGTAGGCCCTGGTGTCTATTGTTCCCTGCTTAGTGTCCATGTGTACTCGATGTTTAGCTCCTACTGGTAGGTCAGAACTTGTGGTATTTGGTTTTCTGTTCCTGTGTTAGTTTGCTTAAGGTAGGTCCATCCATGTTCCTGCAAAGGACGTGATCTCATTCTTTTTTTTTTTTTTTTTTTTTTTTTTTTGTGAGATGGAGTCTTACTTTGTCACCAGGCTGGAGCGTAGTGGCGCACTCTCAGCTGACTGCAACCCCCGCCTCCTGGGTTCAAGCAATTCTCTTGCCTCAGCCTCTCAAGTAGCTGGGACTATAGGCACATACCACCATGCCCAGCTAATTTTTGTATTTTTCATAGAGATGGGATTTCACCACGTTGTTCGGGATGGTCTCTATTTCTTGATCTGCCCACCTTGGACTCCCAAGGTGCTAGGATTACAGGCATGAGCCACCGTGTCTGGCTGATCTCATTCTTTTTATTGCTACATAGTATTCCTTGGTGCATATGTATTACATCTTTTTTTATCCAATCCACCATCCATGGGCATTTACATTGATTTGATGCTTTTACCATTGTGAATAGTGCTGAGCTGAGCATATCCATGCATGAGTCTTAATGGTAGAACAACTTATATTCCTTTGGGTATGTACCTAGTAATGAGATTGCTGGGTCAAATGGAAGTTCTGTTTTAAGTTCTTTGAGATATCACCAAACTGCTTCCTACAGTAGCTGAACTAATATACATTTCCACCAGCAATGTATAAGCATTCCCTTTGCTCTGCAACCATGCCAGCATCTGTTATTTTTTTACTTTTTAGCAATAGTTGTTCTAATTGGTATCATTTGCACTCTTGTAACATTTGTCTATAGTCCTTGTCCCCTGTACTTCAAAGGGCTCATTGATTTATATTTTTCATATTTTAGTTAAAATATTATCTTTGCAGAGGGGTCTTTTTTCCCTACCAGATTTAAAATTGAAATATTCTTTTATAGTTTTATACAGCAAACACTTCTCTTCAACATCACGTCCTAGCATAAGACCCTGTTCATTTTAGTTCTAGCACTTTGAATAATATGAAATTATTATTGCTTGTTTTATTAATCTCTTGATTATTTTCTGACCACTTCTTCTAGAATACAAGTTTGTTAATGGCAGGAGCATTATTTGCTTTTTCACTGCTGTATCTTCAATAATTGGAGAAAATGCCTCAAAATAATTAATCAACAAATACATGTTAAGTGAATGAGTTGTGTGTCCTGAGAGTTTCCTGAAAAAGGATTGTAAACAGTTCACTTCATCATGTTAAACGGGAACAAACGGAAAATGTATCCTAGGGTAAATAAACTGCAGGAAAGCCTTTTGATTTAAGGATTGAAAATATGTGTTTTGAACTGTGTCAGAACAAGTGGCTAGTGTGGACTGGAGCAAGATGTGGATAAGAAGAATCTAGCAGAAGCAGATCAGAATCGGGCATCTGAGCGGAGCTAGTGCATTTCCACCAGTGTGCAGCAGCCAGGTCGCAGTCCACACTAAATCCCAAGAGATTAGTTTCCGTGAACTGGCTCTCTTTCACACATCATGTACCCAAAGAATCCCGAGTTGCTTTATCATGCAGTTCCCAGAGGGGTTGTCAAAAAACAGAGAAGGAGAGACACGAGGGTATTTTAGAAGCCAATTATCTTTAAAAGTTTATTTATTCATTTCCATTCCAGTCTCTGTGGAGCAATGGCAGAATTCTCTAACGGGTACTTGATTTTTAAAGATGGAAAATGAATAGGAATCTGGGCATCTCAAATTAGGTTTCAGAAGCATCTGATGCATAAAATAATAGTGGAAAAGTATATAAAAAGACCTGTGTCTTCTGGGCAAGTGTGTTTGCCTTATAAAATGAGCATCCATAACCAGTATCATTTTGTCCATTTACAGGCTACAGCGTTTGGAATCAAGGCTCTGACTGTGTCCTTTTCCTTGGAGTTCTCAGACTTTTGATTCGTATCAAATTAGACAAATGTGAGCCACAGAGTTAGTGTCCAGTTATAATTCTCAAATACAATATCTGGATCTAAAATCTATTTAACCTTGGCAGGGGGCAAAGCCACTCAAAATTCAGAGGCAGGAGGGACACTGGAGGAGTTCTCTGTGAGTCAGGCTGCACTTCCGGCTAGATGCTGGTGGGAACAGGGAGGTATGAGAAGGAAAGGCGGGCCCGTGGCCCCTCAGCCCATTTTAGGTTTTCCAAAAGACTAAAATAAAAATTGGCTATAAATAAGCCAAAATATGAGATGGTTTTAGCAAGAAAATTTGCATCAAGGAGCAGAAACAAATAATAAAAGGGGCCCTTCACTATACCTACCTAGGAGAGGCATCTCAGGTTGATTTTACCCTCATTGGTTTTAGCTTATTTTGCTTATTTTCTTTTTCTTTAATTCTGTTTGCTATTCAGTCTCTCCATGAGGAGGAATCCTTTTTTGAAAAAAAAATTGTGATATGCCCCTTTCTTCCATTGCAGTGCCTGATGCAGGGTAAATATCAACAAACTGATTATCTCTTCCTTTTCACTTTCTTTGGCAAAATAAAATAATAAAAAGTACTGTTGCTTTCGCATATTCCATATTCTGATTTCCTTCCAACCCAAAGAATATTTTTAGGACATCTCGCTGATGTGTTAATGACCTCCCAAACCATAATTGTTCTTAAAGAGCCAAGTGACAAGAATGCAGAGTGGAAAGGGACTTTGGGAATGACACTGTGGCGTACAGTCATTGCTGTATTTGCTTGTAAAATACTTTGACCTGCGGAGTCTATAATGAAGGAGTCAGGAGTAAGAAAAAAAATGTAACATTTAGTAGAAGTTTTATGTGCCTCTTCTAGCACATTCTGCCTCCCAGAGATATCCCACTGCCTTCTTCAAGGATGTGCCGTACTTGTTATGACTGATGCTGAGCGAGCTGACAAGCCAGCAGGAGGGCCTGACCTGACTCTGGGAAACTCTGTCTCCCCACTCATGGAACCAATAAAATCCTCCCAGTTCTGCTGAAGATAGTAGGTTAGCTGTGGCCTGCTGGGCTTCGTGTCAAGGGTTGGGACACATGCAGAAAAATAAATCTAATTGTCAGCCACAGTTGTTCTTTCCTCAATCTTCCACATCTACCAGGGAAATCAGATCTGGCAGCTCAAGTGTCTGAGACTGGTACGATGTGTACTTTCTGCCTCATCATAAATTAAACTCTGGGAGATGCAGGCAGAAGAGTCAAAGAAGAAACAGAAGGAAATAATAGAAGAGGAGAAAGTAAAGGAGGGGTGATCCGGGACAAGCAACCAGACAGAATCTGAGTCTCCCTTTTTCCCCCTCTTTTGGATGTCTGTACAACCAATTAAGTAGTTTAGGTGCATCAGTGATATTGTATCAAGAGCAGAACTGGGCTGGGAGTCGCCTTTGGAGGAATCCCGAAGTGTTGCAGGCTGCCTCCTTGCTTCTAAAATGAGGGAATTAACATAGGGAGAGATGTGGCTTTTTGTTAATATGTGTATTTTATGAAATAAGGTGCATCTTTCAAGTGGTACTCTTAACTCTCTGCTGCTCTGTGCTGTGAGAAGAGAGAAGCAGCAATATGGCATGCTAATTTCTGCCATAGAGTGAACCTGAGAACTGGGCCACCACTCTTGGGCATGACTATGGGGACAAGGCACCAGCAGGAGCAAGAGGAACTAAAGTCTTGAACAGACAAGGGCTCTGGCTAGGAATTGGTTGGCTTGGGAATTACTCAAAGTCAAAACTGAGTAGATTCACAGAGGCCTTCAGGCAAAATTTCAAGCAGAAGGGCTTGGTCTTCAGGTGATAGTCAGCACAGGTTTTTTTTTTGACAGAGAAGTTGCTCTGTCAGTTCCAGAAATCAGGTTGAAACTGTCCTCATGAAATTAATAAAACTTTGACTACAAGCATAGCTAAGCATTAACCAGGTTGCTCTCTGGCCCACTTCCTTATAGCTGCTTACTGTTTAGAAGTCACATAGCCCCTGTCATAAAGTCCTAACTTCTATAGAAAACATCGTTAACATCAAGAAACCTCAGATTTTCCTTTTGAGATATTTTTCCAGATCCTGCATTCCAATGCATCCACTGATGCTAGCCAGTTTGAAGACCTTAGCTGAAGAACCCACTCAGCACAGGAATGCAGTTTCTGTATTCTTAGGATTTCATGCCTCAGGGCCAAACCAATCAGCAATACCCAGACCCTCAGCCCATTACCCACCAAAGTTCCCTTTAAAATCTCATGCCAAAACTCCTTGGGGAAGCATATTTGAGGTTTCCCTGACCTCTTTTGGCTTCCATTCAATTATTAAACTGTTTCTCTGCTGCAACTCCTGCTCATTTGATGTATTGGTATGTTACTTTGCAACAGGCAATTGAACTTGGTGGTCCTATAATAAGGCATGGTGTTGGCCACTCACCTGAGGCTTCTCATTGGGCCATGAATCTGGCTAGACATTATGGACATTTAGCCTCTTGCCCTCCCCTAGAACTGGTGGCATTCTTATCGAAAGGCAGACTTCACATTTTGGCCTGTCTTGATCCTTTGAAGAGGTGCCTCCGTCACTGCTGAATCCAGGAAGTGATTGTTTTTTAAGGCAGGGTCTGGCTCTGTTGTCTGGGCTGGAGTGTAGTGGTGTGATCTCATCTCATTGCAAACTCCACCTCCTGGGCTCAAGCCATCTTCCCACCTCAGCCTCTGGAGTAGCTGGGACCACAGGTGCTCACCACCATACCAGGCTAATTTTTGTATTTTTTTCAGAGACAGAGTTTTGTCATTTTGCCCAGGCTGGTCTTGAACTCCTGAGCTCAAGTGATCTGCCCATCTCAGCCACCCAAAGTGTTGAGATTACAGGCGTGAGCCACCACACCCAGCCTGGAAGATGATTTAAATTTTTTTTTCAGTTATTTATATGTCAAATTTTATTTTAGATTTAGGGGGTACATGTACAGATTTATTAAAAGGGTACATTGTGTGATGCTGAGGTTTGGGACATGATTGATTCCATCACCCAAGTAGTAATCATAGATCCAATAGTTAGTATTTCAACCCTTGCCCCTCTCCCTTTCTTCTCCCTCTAGTAGTCTCCCACGTCTGCTGTCCTCATCTTTATATCCATGAGTACCCAGTGTTTACCTCCCATGTATAATTGAGAACATGTGCTATTTGGTTTTCTGTTCCTGCATTAATTCACTTAGGATAATGGCCTAGAGCTGCATGCAGGTTGCGGTACAGAACATATTTTCACTCATTTTTTTTTGTGGCTGTGTAGTAGTTCTGTTTTTGTGGCTGGTTTGTACGTACCACGTTTTATTTATCCAATCCACTATTGATGGATATCTTGGTTGGTTTCACATCTTTGCTACGGAGAGTGGTGTTGTGATGAACATGCAAGTGCATGTGTCTTTTTAGTAAAACCATTTATTTTGCTTTAGATATATATCCAGTTATGGGATTGCTGGGTGGAATAGTCATTCTCTTTTAAGTTATTTGAGAAATCTCCAAACTGCTTTCTGCAGTGGCTGAACTAATTTATATTCCCACCAGCAGTACGTAAGCATTCTTGTTTCTCCACAGCTTCACCAAATTCTGTTGCTTTTTGACTTTTTATTAATAGCCATTCTGACTGGTGTGAGATGATATCTCACTGTGGCTTTGATTTGCATTTCTCGGATGATTAGTTATGCCAAGCATTTTTCTCACGTTTCTTGGCCACATGTGTGTCTCAGTTTGAGAAGTATCTGTTTATGTCCTTTCCCCATTTTTAAATGAGGTTATTGGTTTTTGCTTGTTGAAGTGTTTATAGATTCTGGATATCAGAACTTCGTTGGATGCAGTTACCAAATATTTTCTCCCATTCTGTAGGCTGTTTACTCTGTTGATAGTTTCTTTTGCTATGCAGGAGCTCTTTAATTTAATTAGGTCCCACTTGTCAATTTTTGTTTTTGTTGCAATGGCTTTTGAGGACTTAGTCATGAATTCTTTCCCAAGGCCGATGTTCAGAATGTTGTTTTTTGGAAGGTGATTGAGCTGTGGTGCAAGTGCCAGCCCTGTGTTCTCCTCTGAGAGCGCAGATTTTCTCCTCGGAGGATGGAAACCCTGAGTTAGGGCTGTGACTAGGTTGAGGCAAGTAAGACATTCACAGGGCTGCCCCAAAACCCAATTATCAAGCACACAGGATTTCAGTAAGTCATTTTAAAAATCAAAATTAATGCAAAAAAGTCCATGTGAATCAATTATCAAAATTCTCAGTAAGAATAAGCTCAGTGTCCCTAATTTTTCTTTTGCCTTTGGCTTCAATGTAAAACTCAACTGGGTACTCACTCTGACTGTACCATTCTGAGGACAGACTTTTCCTCTCCCATATCCCCTTCTGGGACAGAAGAGAACATAATCAATCATGTACTAGCTGAGCCAAGGCTGGAGGTGAGAGCCTATTCCCCAAAAGATCAGCTGTAGTAACTAAGCCTGTTGCTGAGAATAACTTTTTAATTAGTTGATCACGCCCTACTCTACCTCACAACTGTATAGTTCCTAGCTATGTGTAAAAGGGACTAGGTAAGCAGGAATGTACTGATGCAGCTAAAAATAGTTGTAAGGTCATTATTGGAGGAGTTTGCTCAGCTATCTCAAGTGGCAGGGTCACCTCCTTTGGTAGGACTTTGGGTGTGACACAAACAAGATTCCTGTGTCTATCAGGTTTTCATTATTGAGGCCATTCTCTGGGATAAAAGTTTGAGTCCCCAAGAAAGACATTTAATGGGCCTGGTAAATTCTTTCTTTTCATTGCAACTTAGGTGGGGCTCTGACCCTTAATACCCCATACTTTTTTCTGGTGCAGGTTCTGAAGCCCTTTTAAGTTAAAGTGTAAATGATTAGTAAGCTGCAAGTACTGCTGGGTAAGAGCATTAGGTTACGGCTTTAATTTCTGCCAACAGTAATGGTAAAATTTTAGGTATTGCCGAAGGAATATGAAGCAGAACAGTTGTTCTTTCCATTGATATAAAAATAGCTATGATATTTTGATGAATTAATTTAATTTTATTTTTTGAGGAGGGGTACACTGTCATCTGGGAATTTGTCGGCTCTCCGCAACACTCTATCTGAAGAAATACCTTCGGCAGCAAAAAACTCTATACAGTTAATTCTTGAACAATATGACTTTGAACTGCATGGATTCCATTTTACATGTTATTTTTTCAGTAAAAGGTACACTGACTGTACCTTCAGTAGAAGTATGCCTGCCACTCCTGCCTCTTCTTCTCCACCTCTTCCACCTCTGCCACCCTGAGACAGCAAGACAAACTCCACCCTCTTCTCCTCTTCCTGGGCCTATCCACATGAGGACAATGGGATGGAAACCCTGAGTTAGAGCTGTGATTAGAGTGAGGCAAGTAAGACATTCACAGGGCTGCCCCAAAACCCAATTACCAAGCATACAGGATTTTGTAAGTTGTTTTAAAAATCAAAATTAACGCAAAAAAGTCCACATGAATCAATTATCAAAATTCTCAATAAGAATAAGCTCAGTGTCTCTAATTTTTCTTTTGCCTTGGCTTCAGTGTAAAAGTCAACTAGGCAGTGACTAAGATTTTATGATGATGATCCATGTCAACTAAGTTAATAGTAAGTATTCTTTTCCTTATCATTTTCTTAATAACATTCTCTTTTCTCCAGCGTACTTCCTTGTAAGAATGCAGTATGTAACACATATAACATATCAAATATGTGTCAATCAACTGTGTTATCGGTTAGGCTTCCAGTCTACACTGGGCTTCTAGTAGTTAAGTTTTTGGGGAGTCAAAGGTAATACAAAGAATTTTGACTATGTGGGAGGCTAGTGCTCCTAACCCCTGTATTGTTCAAGGGTCAATTGTTGCAGTTGGTCTTAAATTTCTAAATTGTTGTAGTTGTCTTAAATTTCATTTCTAAGAAAATGGAAGTGTTTTGGAAATTGTGGATTATTTCACAGGTTCTTCTCAGACCTTGGAATAACTCTATGAGGTAGGAAACATCATTTCTACTCTATAGTTGAGGAAACTGAGGTTTAGAAAGGATAAGCTATTCAAGATCTTGCAGCTAATATTCAATGACGGCATTAGGACTTAAATCCAGGTAAGCTAACTCCACACTCAGGGCTTTTTTTAAAAAAAAAAAACTTGGATTTTGCCAAGCACGGTGGCTCGTGCCTGTAATCTCAGCACTTTGGGAGGATGAAGTGGGCAGATCATGAGGTCAGGAGTTCGAGACCAATCTGGCCATCATAGTGAAACCCTGTTTCCACTAAAAATACAAAAAAATAGCCATGTGTGGTGGTGCATGCTTGTAATCTCAGCTACTTAGGAGGCTGAGGAAGGAGAATCATGTGAACCCAGGAGGCAGAGGCTGCAGTGAGCCGAGATTGCCCCATTGCACTCCAGCCTGGGTGACAGTGTGAGACTCCATCTCAAACAAACAAATAAACAAAAAACCCAAAAAAACCTTGGACCTCTTAAAAGTCACTCTGATATCTTCTGAGTTCATTTATCCCCATGGTGCCCCTTCTCCATCCAGAAAGCTATTAGGTATGACTCTTTCTGTAAATGGTAGCCCATTGAGACAGGAATGGTTAAATAATACCCTGCACATAATGTGATTTGTCCCTGAGCCTTCAGCTTTATTCAGCATATTGGAAATATTTGCATAGATTTTCTTCCTCTAGCAGTACTGGAGAGTGGTATTTCTGTCATGAAAATGGCATGTCATACTCAGGAGAATGAGTCTGATGAGAACCTGCCCTTGAGGTACTTTTCTATATTCAGCTTCTGAGTCTGGTGAGGCTGACCCTTGGGACCCTTGTAAATTTTCACAAAGCTGGAGTCACACTGCATTCTTGCCTGGACAGCAGCAAGTGGGTTGTGTACACTCAGCAAAAGTCAGAGCTATATGAAAAATAAACTTTATAGGCTCTAGCTAGTGTATAAATTAGCTATTATATTTTTGGAAGCATCATTTGCCCTGAAGTCTTTTTCTAACTACACATTAACAAGTTGGATCACAACAGAAGTATGCTACAGTAATTAGTGGGTTCAACTCATAGCTGACCAAACATACCTTCTTGGGGAGATTATTTGCTAAATTTAGTTTCCTTGCACTCAAAAGGAAACTTGTCTCTTCTATTATCTTCCCCTTTGAAGAGACTGAATCCTAAACCCAGAATCAGACACCAAACCAAGGAGACTTGGCTTCAATGTGTTCTGATATTAACCAGCGTATCAAACTAGGACCAAATTACAAGTTTCTGAAAAGTGAAAACAAAAGAATTTAAGGGTTAAAAATGTAAAAGAAACAGAGAGAAAATTGTAGAAGAAACAGAAGAAAATGAGAGGGAGATAACTTAAAAATCAAGTAGCTAGGGGAGGAGAAAGGAAAGAATTACCTCATGCTTTACTGTTAATGTCCATTAACAAATAAAGGATAAGCATGTGGCATTCCTGCAATGTACACAAGGATGTCTCCCTCTGAAGGATATGCTCAGAGGGAGGAAGAAAATTCAGAGTAAAAGGACCAAACACCAAGACGCTGAAGCTTTGAATCCTCCTGCTCTACAGTAGGTGGAGACACTGTGCCTTTAACATGCGTGTTAAATAAATTCTCCATCTCTTTAGAATTACATTGTTCGTTTCTCCCTCATAACACAGTCCCTTTTGTAGCTATAGATTTTGTCATTATTCTTTGCGTGTATATGGGGTTAGTTATTGACTGAATTATTTTCTAATATTTCAAAAGAAAACAGGTTTTGAAAAAGCAGGGGGACATTCTTGGAGCTATACTGCAGAATAATCAGTGGTAATAGCAAACTGCTTCTCCCACATTTTTTCCCCCGTATTTTTCAGTTGTGTGGAGTTCTACTTAAATCCTAATGATGCATGAACAACTTGAATTGTTTTCTCTTTTCATTATTTAAAGAAATGAAGAAAATCTCCTCCTTATGTTATCTAAAGGAAAAGTGCATTAATTGTTCACTGCCAGTTGATCATCTCAACTATTACATTTTGAGTGTGTGTGTGTGTGTGTGTATACATATGTGTGTATGGGTATACACACACCACATTAAGAACAGCCACCCTGACCTATTTCCAGAGCATGATTTCCTCTTGTTTCTAAAAGTTTGTGGACCTCCTGTTTCTTGCTGTTTTCTATCATTACCTGTCTTTTATATTTGTCTAACCTTCAGACTTGGTTGTGTACATTTTCTGTTAAAAGTGACTGCTCTGACCGGTCTTCAGAATTTTCTTCATTGTCATTTCAGCTGGCTGGATCAAGCAGCTCTACCAGGTTGACTTGGTTTGAGATATTTCGGTTCCCATCAACTTAAGGCTTTGTTCGAGACTTGGGAAAGTATGGATGGTTAGAAACAGAAGTAAATTAACAGCAACACTCAACACATACTCTGTTATTATAAAAACTTTCTTACGACGTTTGTCATAGAGTCTGTCTTTTTTCTTAAACTGCTTAGTTCATTAAAAAAATAAATAAAAATTGTCATGTTACTCTTGAGCCTCTGCCTGCCCAAAGAAAGATCTTTTCAGAATTAATAGTAGAAGGATGATGAAAGGAATTTCTTAAATTTACTAAAAGTCTTTCTCTGTTTCCTATCTTTGGATCTTTGTTATTGCTCATGTTTAAATACAGACAGAAAGGCATTGCTTAGGTAAGAGGTAGCAATTTGGCTTAGAAGAATTTTCCCAGAAACCTGATTTCTATAACAGGTTCTTCTGTTTAACAGGCTAGGTCAGACTTTAGCCTTAGGATAGGCAGTAAATGAAAAGTCTCCCTTTCTCTCTCCTCTTCCTCCTCCTTCCATACTTCACACTCCCTTTTCCTGTCAACTTCTTAGTCATCCTTTCTGGTTACCAATTATTTCTCTGGTCCATTTTTTGCATTGTTCTTTTTCATGTAATAACAGTTTTCTTCAATCTACCTGCCTGAGAAAGGCGATTCTAGAAGCCTTTCCAGACACAATAGAAAATAAAACAACAGCCAAAAAACAGTCACAATGATGTCTTACCTGTCTTTAACCAGCCAGGCCACAGAACTGCCAACTTATTTACATCCTTTTTTGGTCCCACATGCGGCCTGAGAGGCATGCATTGGGTGAGTAAAAGAAGAATGGATGTGGACCACCGTGATTTATTCCTCCTCTTCTTGCTGTTGATGCCATCACAGTTACATATTCCAGTCACTTCTGCAGCTGCTGAAATTTGTATTACCATTATCTGATAAGATAGCAAGAATTTAGGCTTAACTATACTAGCAAGGTAATTGACATCTGAGTAGCATAAATTTTTACCAGAATTACTAGTAAGGTTATTTGAGATTGTTGCATTGGAAAGCTATAAAGTAATCATTTTAAATATAGTTTCTTTAAGATTTAAACATAAAATGTAACATGATAATTCTCAAAAAAGCCTTTTAAGCAAATAGAATCAGTGGTGTGCTGCAACAGGGTCATACCAGCTAGCAAGAGTTGATTGTCACATTTTTCAGGAATTTCGAGAGCTGGTTGTAAAATACAGACATTATTAAAAATTAAATTATAGAAACAATGAAATATATTAAAAATGGTAGTAAAAACTCAGACTTATTAATTGATATTTTGCTATATTTACTAATATTTGTGCTTCCGAGGTTATTTAAAGCTATTGTTTTTGTGTAGTGAAAATACTACACAATGTACTAGAGCAAATCTCTTCCCAACTCCATGTTCAATTATGTCACATTATGGTTTCAAATTGGCCATTGTGGGTCTATTTATAATACACCACAGAAATGCAAAAGTGTTACAATCAAGACTTTTTTACTCCTTATAGAGTTGGTTGTTAAAGATTTACCAGTACACCACTGTGTATAATTATACTTGTCCTACATGAGAAATCAGAGGCTCAGAAAGTGAAGAAATCTTGCAACATGTAGTGGGGGTTCAGGTTCTGCCATTATTAGTCCTGGAACACCTAAAGCAGGATGAACATCTGGGGAAGAGGAATTCCTTTAGTAATTCTACGCTCTCTCCTCCTCACCAACACCTCTAAAAATGTCCTTCCACTTTCACCGTCTTTAGTCCACTTCGATCCCCAGCACCCCAGCTAGTGCAGTGTATTTTGGGATCTTCTGCTCACAAATTTGACACCCCAACAAAGAGCCGCAATGTCTTAAGTTACATCACCCCTAAACATTCACATGCTAATTTCAAGGGTGACTCTGACTTTCAGATAGATGAGTCTCAGAACATTTTAAGAAATTTGGGCACATTCAAGTTTGTGTGGGTAGAGAATGAGTACGGAGAAAAAAAGGGTAAATAGGGCAAAACATGAAATACCTTTGTTATGCCTGGCTATATGCAAGTCCATATGTGTTGAGGGTTGCTTATAATGACAAACTTTATGTCTGTATTTTTGTTCAGGATGGATCCTGGCTTGGACATTTTAATTTAGTAACAACAATATGAAAGGGCATCCTTCAAAAGAACATTTAAGGTATGCTTGCTGAGAATCCTGTAGAAGACTCTCAAATAATTACCAAGTAAATGTCATTATTATAAACAGTTTTCACAATTATGATTATAATCATCATTAACCTCCTTCTCATTTGTAGTGTACCTTGTATTTTTTTAAAAAATGCTTTACAAGTTTTCACATTTAAACTAGATAATGCTTTTTTTAAAAAAAATCTTGTTCAACAATGGATACACTAAAGTCCAGAGTGAATAATTTACCCAGAATTGCACAGATAACTAGCTTGATAAGAAACTTGGCCTTGGTTTTAAATGTCAGCTCTGAAACTAGCATTTAGTGAACAATTTCTCTGTGCTAAACATTGTGCTAGATGCTTTACGTATACAATATTATTTGGGTCCCTCAAGATAACTATTATGTCTTATATTTTATAGATGAGAAAACTGGGGCATAAAATAAATAAAAGATTTTTCCAAAATATGTTAGAGCCAGTGCTAAACTCCAACTCTGCCCGACTTTGGCATTGATGTTCTGCGCCCTCTACTTCAAGCTAATAGGTCCAAACCTAGATGACATTGCCTTTCCATTAGTGAGCAAATTCACAAGAACACTGCCTGCCATGAAGAACATATCTGTCTTTCCAGTAAAGTGCTTTTGGAATTCTTTTTCCCTAGTGAGAGATTTGGTAACAGCATCACAAGAGAAAAACAAAAAGCAGGGGAAATATCAAATGACTTCAGTTCTCTGCCCTCAAACACTGATGTTTGGTCGCCAATATTTCTGGGTCGTGAAAAAATGACCTACAGACACACACTTTATTCAATTGGGTGAAGTTTAAAATGCAAACACCAGTGTGTCTCTGCATGACATTTAGTGTTTCATTTTCTACTCCATGGATCCTTGCTTCTCAAGAAAACTCTTCAGGCAGGTTTCTATGGAAATACAAGCCAAACACTTTGAGGGTATAGTAAAAAAACACTTCCACTTTAGCCCATGGGATCTAAATGTGTTTGTTGCTATAAAATACAGAACTTTAAAGGCAAGCACAAATCAGAGGACATTGTGGACCCAGTTCTAAATGACTACAAGGTCTTCAGCTCCAAGTTACCTTGGAGAAGAGCATTCATAATTCTGAATCTTGATTGTTTTCAAAGGAAGTAGGTACCTTCTGCTGTTCAAAGTAGCTTTCTTAGAAGTAAGCAGTAGAAACCGTCAGGGAATGGTAGGCTCATGGGTAAAGGACTGGGTAATTTTCCAGCTTCCTGTATTGTTGATAACCCTGCATCTATTTCTTGAGTATTTTCAGGGATCATTTTGATTGTTTAATTTTCTAATGGGAAATCACATCTTCCAAACACCACTTGATTTTTTTAATATGAATCAGTCACACCATAGTGATGTTCTGGTTCCCACTGCTGTATAAATTCTTACTTCAAAAGTTCGAAGCTTAAAGCAATCATTTAATTTTGCGGACTGTTTTCGTGGGTCAGGAATTCTAGAAGGATTTGACTGGATGATTTTCACTTGGCATCTCCTGAGCAGTTGTAGTCAGATGTCAGTTGGGGATGGTATCATCTGAAGTCTTTTTTTCCGAGTCAGGGTCTTGCTCTGTCCCCCAGGCTGGAGGAAAGTAGTGCAAACAGCGCTCACTGCAGCCTCGAGTTCCTGGACTCAAGTGATTCTCTCACCCTCAGCTGCCCCTGTAATTGGGACCACAGTCATGAGCCACCACATCTGGGTAATTTTTTAATTTTTTTGTAGAGACAGGGTCTCATCATCTTACCCAGGCTAGTCTCAAACTCCTGAACACAAACAATCCTTCTGCCTCAGCCTCCCAAAGTGCTGGGATTACGGATGTGAGCCACCATGCCTGGCCTGGATGTATGAGATGGTTTAATCACATGGCTGGAAGTCAATGCTGACTGTCGGCTGGGAGCTCAGCTAGAGCTATTGAACAGAACATTTGTATGTGGTCTCTCCAGCACAGCAGCCGTAGTATAGTGAGACAGCTTACTTGATGCCTAACTTCTCCCAGAGTCCATGTTCCAAGAAAATCGAGGGCTATGGCATGGTCTTTTTTGACCTGGCAGTCATACAGCATCACTAATGGTGTGTTCTCTTACTCAGTCACGAGCCCACCCAGATTCAAAAGGAAGGGGCTCAGATCTCCCTTTTTGATTGGAAGAATATTAAAGGAGTAACTTCCCCCATCTTCTTGTAGAGAAAAGAATCAAAGAATTTTTGATAATATTAAAATGTATTTTGTAGTAGTAATAGTTATGTATCAGTTTGCTATTGTGGCACGATAAACCATGATGAAATCAAAAATAAGAGGGGCCATAAGTGATGGCTTATGCCTGTAAGCTAAACATTTTGGGAGACTGAGGCTGGAAGACTGCCTGAAGCCAGAAACTCAAGACCAGCCTTGGTAACAACGACAGAATAAAAAACAAACAAATAAAGGAAAATTATCTGAGTGTGGTGGTACACCCCAGTAGTCTCAGCTACTTGAGAGACAGAGGCAGGAGGATCACCTGAGCCCAGCCAAAGGTTCCAGGCTACAGTGAGCTATGATGGCATCACTGCACTCAAGACTGGGCAACAGAGCCAGACCGTGTCTCATAAAATAAAATAAAATAAAATAAAATAAAATAAAATAAGAGCCATTTGTTTAGCTCACCATTCTGTGGTTAGTGATTTAGGCTGGGCTCAGCTAGATGATTGTTGCTCCCTCATGCATCTGTAGTCAGTTTTACGTCAGTTTTGCTGATCTTGTCTGGTCTTTCTGGGGCCTCAGTTTGGGCAGTCTTGGCTCTGGTCTGTGTCATCTTCCATCTTCCTGAAGGTTTTTCCTGGCCTGTTTCTATGGTGAAAATAAATTCTGAGAGAGTGTGGAAGCACCATGGACAGCCATTTGAGGCATAGGCTCCAAGTTGGCAAGTTATTACTTCTGCTAGCCAAAGAAAGTGGCAAGGCCAGGCTGGGTTTCAGGGCCAGGGATACAGTTTATCTTTCACGGGTGTTGCTGTACAGTCACTTTCTAAGGGGCATCGGGGATAGAGAAGGGAGTAATTGTAGCCAATTAAAAAAATAATGTTTTATGATAGCCAATCTTTATACAGTATGTACTTTGTTCCACAAACTCTTCTAAGCATTCTACCTGTATAATTCACATGTTCTTCTAAACAGCCCTATGTATGGTTACTATCACTATTCATATTTTATAGATGAGGAAGCAAGCACAGAGCATAAATGACTTGCTCGAAGTCACAGAAGTATTAAAGGAGTAAAATAGTATTCATACCCAGGCAATCTGGCTCCAGACTCTGTTTATAACTACTAAATTATACTGTTAATTTTTTTATTTGGTATAAGTTACATCATGATAGGTAATTAGGGAATATTTATTTTGAGATATGAATCAAGGGTCAGATGTTCCCAGCATACCAATATTTGGTTAGTTCTGGGTCTTTGGACCACTGAACACAACCTTTTAAGCTGTTTTGTCACATAAGTGACGTTCAAGTGAATTCATCTTGTATCCTTAAAGCTATAAGCAGATTTTATTACATTTAAAGGTGGCATGAAGGATTGGTATGATCACGAGTTTCAAAATGGAGAAACTTGGTGCTTGTTTTTGTAGTTTTATTTTCTCATTTACCAAATAAGGGGATTAAATTGAATAACTGCTGGTTACATAACATTCTAAAAGCTAAATCTTATCAGATTCATAGTTATGTATTGATCTAAAGCTACTAAGGATGATCTATAATAAGGGTAACACATGTACTATGCATTGACAAATTTCTCTTTTCTAATTTTCTGTAAGTTCTTCATTTGTCTTAAACCATGTGCTTTTCTAGTTCCTAGGTCAGATATATTTCTTGCTATTAATGAAAAATCAATTTTCTTACAATATGCAGCATTTGGAAAACTGTATTCAGAAAGCAAGTTAATGGGTGTTTACATAAGCATTTCAATGATGATTGCTTTAGTAAAATAATAATAATGGGACAATGTAATGAAGAGAGATACAAAGACAAAGCAATAAAAAGAAAGGCAAGAGTAAAGAGAGAGAATGAGAAAAAAATAAAACAGGCTCAACATGACATCTGTTTGGCTCTGGAAAGGCTTAGTGAATCTGATGTTGGGGTCTTTCATTGTCCTGGGGGTTGTTTGGCAAATGGTCTCCTGTGGGGAAACAGGAAATGAAATCTGTGTTTCAGGGGTGGTTTTTTGACTGATCCAGCCAGGGACCCTCAAGGGAGATACCAGTGCCTAGATAGCTACTGGTGGTGCCTTCCGGCATCATGCCACCTGGAACCAAGAGGCTTGACATCTAGATCCTTTTATTGGAGCTCTTTTAGAAGAAAAGTGAGGAACTAATTTTACAGCCAAACAAGCACAGGTAGGACACAGGATGATAGAGCAGTTCTGCGATGAGGAGTGGGGAAAACCCTTGCACAGGCTCTTGCCATTTGATCTCAGTGAGCCTTAGTTATCTCAACTCTTAAGTGGGGTTGGGAGTTGGGTAGGTGGTGGGTGGAAAGGTATTGCCCTGAATGAAAAGTAAAATCATTTTCTAAGTAATTTCTAGTTTTGTTAAATCAGTGACAAAATTCTAATTTCACCATCAAGACATTCTGAACTAATGCAGAGTCTCCAACATGATATACATTTATATATTCACGTTTTAATCACCATGTTTATAAAAGCTCATAAATTTCTGAACATTTAACCATTAACCCTTGCCAGCCTATATAAGCTGTCTTCAGCATACATTATTGCAATTCTGAGGTACCAGAAATAATTTATACCCAGACAATAAGAGACACCAAGCTGGACCCAAAGATGTGCAAATAGATACAGGTCTTAGTGAATAGTGGCTGGGATTTTAATGTCCACTCAGAAT
This sequence comes from Cacajao melanocephalus, assembly GCA_963573385.1. Taxonomy (NCBI): domain Eukaryota; kingdom Metazoa; phylum Chordata; class Mammalia; order Primates; family Pitheciidae; genus Cacajao; species Cacajao melanocephalus. The sequence continues at coordinate 6,417 of CAUYLG010029361.1, read as the reverse complement.
AAGATATAGAGGAGAGGTGTATAGAGGAGAGTAGGCACTGCTGTGAGGATGACTGCTGAAACCAGACACCACCCAAAAGCTGAGACCCCTTAAGAGCTGCCCAGTTTGTCAAGTAGATAAGAAAACATCATAAGTACTAAGAATTAACAAGGAAGCAAGTCTTTCCTTTATGCTTTGGGAAAAAAAATTTCCAATTAAGAACTGAAACTAAAAGCTTATGCCATGCCTAGGTATAGAATACCAATTCACACTCTGTATACAGGCATGGATTCTAAGCTGATGAATTAGAAATGTAAATACTGATCCTGGACAAGTGAATTCTCAGAGGTGCCCAATAGAAGCAAAACAAAACAGCTCTTTAGGGCTTCCACAATACAGAAGGAAAGGGACACACACAGGAAAAAAATATATTCAAGTTGATGATAAAAACTCATTCAAAAATTACAAGTCATAGGAGGAAATGAACTATAATGGCAGGACATCAGCAGATGTAAAGTGCAGGATAAAAAAGATATAAAGATAGATAAGAGATGAAATAAAGGAATAGATATTAACAATTAAAGAAAATGAATAAAAAACATTGGAAGAGAAAAATAATAATAAACTGAAATTAAAAACTCAACAGAGATTTCTACTTCTGAAAAGGTGGAGTACATGTATAATATGGTTTGGCTGTATTCTCACCCAAATCTCATGTTGAATTGTAGCTCCCATAATTCCCACATGGTGGGAGATAACTGAATCATGGGGACGGTTTTTCTCATACTGTTCTTGTGGTAGTGAATGAGTCTCACGAGATTTGATGGTTTATAAGGGAAAACCCGTTTCACTTGGCTCTTATTTCTCTCTTGACTGCTGTCATGTAAGACATGCCTTTCACCCTCCACCATGATTGAGAGGCCTTCTCAGCCATGTGTAAATGAGTCTATGAAACCTCTTTTTTTCTTTTCTTTTTTATCTTTTTTTTTTTTTTGGTAAATTCTTTCCATTTGTTTTCATTTTTTTTATGTATTACTTTAAGTTCTGGGGTACATGTGCAGATCTCGCAGGATTGTTACATAGGTATACACACGCCATGGTGGTTTGCTGCATCCATCCCCCTGTTACCTACATTAGGTATTTCTCCTAATGTTATCCCTCCCCAACCTCCCCATCCCTGCGATCCCTCCCCTAACACTCAACCCCCAACAGACTCCAGTGTGTGATGTGTGATGTTCCCTCCCTGTGTCCATGTGTTTTCATTGTCCAACACCCACTTATGAGTCAGAACATGTGGTGTTTGGTTTTTCTGTTCTTGTATCAGTTTGCTGAGAATGATGGTTTCCAGCTTCATCCATATCCCTGCAAAGGACATGAACTCTTCTTTTTTTATGGCTACATAGTATTCCATGGTGTATATGTGCCATATTTTCTTTATCCAGTCTACTTTTGATGGGCATTTGGATTTGTTTCAAGTCTTTGCTATTGTAAACAGTGCCACAATGAACATACATGTGCATGTGTACTTATAATAGAACGATTTATAATCCTTTGGATATATACCCAGTAATGGGATTGCTGAGTCAAATGGAATTTCTATTTCTAGGTCCTTGAGGAATCGCCACACTGTCTTCCACAATGGTTGAACTAATTTACACTCCCACCAACCATGTAAAAGTGTCCCTATTTCTCCACATCCTCTCCAGCATCTGTTGTCTCCAGATTTTTTAATCACCATTCTAAGTGGCGTGAGATGGTATCTCAATGTGGTTTTCATTTGCATTTCTCTAATGCCCAGTGATGATGAGCATTTTTTTCATATGTTTGTTGGCCTCATGTATGTCTTTTTTAATCCAGAAAGGTAAAGGACTATGCTGAAGATCACACAATGGTACACTTGTCCTTGGTCCACTGCTGGGGCCTTTTCCTGAGCCACTCACTTGCAGCAGCAGCAGTCACTGCCTTACCCATTGTCTCCTGTGATTCGCCTCTACACAGGATCACTGTTACCTATGACTGTCTGAGGCTGTATTTCTGACGGAAGGTTCACACTCAGCCTTTACACCGGCTAGGCACACACAGAGTACTGACAGTTAATGCCCAAAAAAAGGACCCTCCATGCATAATGGACACGGATTTGTTGAATACATATCCCAGCTTCCTTACTCCTTGGTCAGGATAACTCTGGGGCCTCTTTGTATGCTGTCTCCAGTGGGGCTAACCTCTGATTGCTCACAGTACTATCTGGCTTGATGATGTACCTCTTTAGGGGGTTCATTTCCTCTTCATTATATTTTCCCACTCCTCTCCCAATAATTCTTAGGGTTACCTCTCAAATAAACTACTTCCACTCAAATTCTTGCTTGAGATCAGCTTTTAGCTCAAACTAAAATTCTGTCTCCATGTTCCTCTCATTTAAATCATCATTCCAGTTTATAAATGTGAGGTTAGGCTATAGATTATTTGAGAAAGACCTAAAAAAATTTCTAAAGCCTTTTTTAAGCCAGATTAAAAAAATTAAGAAAAGTACATGCCTCCCAACTTTGTAATAGTTCTAGAATTTAAATTAGTTTTCAAAATGTCCATCCTGAAATCACTTCTCTTTGAAGATCTTTTACTCCTACTCTATAAATATGCTCATATGTGTCCCCTCAAAAATGTTTTCCTTGACTCTGGTTTTCTCCAGTTTCTGTTAAAGTCACTGAAATGTTTCTGGCAAAAAGACCAAGTAAGAACACTGCCATATCTAATGAACACCTTTCAGTTATTACCTTACACAGATGTTTTAATGCAGTCTAATTTTTTATTTTTCTTTTTTTATAGCATAAGCTTTATAACATCTTTTTTTACACTGATATCTGAAAATCATTTTACTATATTTTCTCTTCAGGGGATTAAGGTATAATTTTTACATTTACATCCTATTCTACTCGGAATTTATTTTATCATAAAAAGACCCTCATCTGTATGATATAGTTTATTGTTCACTTCTTCTGAAATCCTTCCACACCAGTTTCTTTGACTCTTCTCATCATCTAACCCTTTTTGATTTCTAATCATTCATTAATGTTTGCTTTGTACATTCCTCCTCTTCTGCCTACTCTGGAAATTCCCCCCGAGCCTGCCTTCTGACCAGTTATTTTTTATTACATATTCCTTATAGTATTTTTATCCCAAGCTTTATATTTGTACTCTTGTTTTGTATATATACACTTCTTAACTTTAAAATCAACAAATTCAAAAATTAATCTTATTTTTTATTCTATCAGTGAAACATCCTGCTTCCTCAGTATTCTATTCTACTCTGATTAATTGTACTATCATCTACCCAACTGCCCATTTCAAAAACCCAAGAGTAGTCCTATAGTCTCTTAATTATTGCCTCAACTCACATTTCAGTGAATTAATCATCAAGTTCCAATAATTTTAATTCCCAAATACTTATTACATCATTGCTCCTCCCTTCGTCCAACCTACATCTTTATAAACTGGTCAATACATTCATTGTATTTTACCTTGTTAATTTTGATACTTCTGCATACAGTACTGTACCACTCAAACCCATGTTCCCTATGGTCCCAGAAAGGTGCAATCGCAACAGAAATTACTACTCCTCACCAGTATTTCGAGGTCTTATTTCTTTCTGCATGTAGAAAAACTCCAACCTTCTCAGATCTCTTACACTTAAGTAGGACCCTATTATTTATTTGGACAATGGTTTGTGTAGGGAAGAAATTATTGACCGGGGGAGGTGATGAAAAGTCTATATGTGACTTTCCAGTCTCTATTCCCCTGCATCATCCACCAAAAAGATGGTACAAACCAGTTAGCCAAGGTTCAAGTGAATATTTAGGTCTGAAGACCCTACTTCTTCCAGCCTAAATGAAGATTTGTAGGCTAATTTGTTACCACAACTTGAAAGACTACCATTACTGATACAACATCTAAACAAAATTTTGACAATGTAACACCTAAATAAATTATCTAATAGTTTGTTTACCATTCTCAAAATATAGTCAAAAAATCTTACACAGTAAAATAAGGACTTTCATAAGTTATTCTCCATTCATCTTCACGTCAGGCTCAATACTTTCACTTTATGTTCTAATAATATACTAAATGCTTATTCTTTGTGTATACACCATTCAATTAATATCTTCACACACTTTTTTTCTGAAACAGAGTCTCACTGTGTCACCCAAGCTGGAGTGCAGTGGTATGATCATGGCTCACGACAGCCTTGACCTCCTGGGCTTAGATGATTTTCCCACCTCAGCCTCTAGAGTAGCTAGGAATATAGGCACCCACGGTAACACTGGCTAATTTTTGTAGATGTTGAGGTTTCACCATGTTGCCCACACTGGTTCATGACCCACCTGCCTTGGCCTCCCCAGGTGGTAGGATTACAGGTGTGAGCCACTGGGCCCAGTTGTATCTTCACACTTGTGTCCCTACTTTTATCTCTACCTTGAGTTCTTGCCCTCCTACTATTTATTTGGATAACTCCTACTCAAACTTTGAGACTCCATTCAGGTGTCAGCACCTCCAAGAAGGATTTCTTGAACTTCAAGATTATTATAAACTTCTGTAGGGAATGTTTGATATTTATCTTTTTAATCCCCATCTTCTATCACATTGCCTTTTACTTAAAAGTCACCTCAATTGATGTTTCTTGAACTCTCTTCACAAAATAATTCCAAGACAAATAATCAAAAGGCTTAATCAAATGAAAGATTTAATCATTTTCATCAATCATATTTTCTCCACAAGACTAGATACATCATTTTCAATTCAAAAATGAACTGAAGTGATCATTTTCAAATAAAATGAAATGTAACTAATAACTTTTTTATTGTATTCATGTCTCTGGTTTAACTATTTATTAAATATATATTTAGAAAGAAATGATAACCTTTAAGGAATCTCACTAAGCATTGGGAAAAACTTAGTCTCTTGGCCTAAGATATCAAAGTTATTTTCTTCAGTGAATTCTTTATTTGATCCCCATTTATATGTCTTCCCTCTTAAACTCTATCTTCCAAAACTGAACACCTCTCTCCCTGTCCAATGGCTTTCAACCTTATCAGAAAGCAAAATCCAGTATCCTTATTAGATTGCATTATAACACATCTTATTTTAATCTCTGACTTCCCCTCTTTCATCTTCCCCTTAGTCCCCCTGATCCACCAACATCCTCTTCCTAACATCCCTCAAACATAACGAGGTTGCTGATACCTTTGTATTTGCTCCTTCGTCTGCCTTAAACAATCTTAACCAAAATATCTGCACAGTTCTCTATTTTTGTCTCTAATTGGATCTATGCTCAAATATTCATTTATCACATGGATATTCTCTGACAAACATCTACAAAATTATACCTTATTATTCGTATCTCTTTTAGACTTTTATTTTTCCTAACGGATATTTTTACCTCTTGATATATGCCTATTTATTTATTGTTGGTCTTTTAACACTAGAATATAAGGTCTTTTCCCACTGTATTATCTTTTTCTATGACAGGGACTTTGTACCTTTATTACTGTATCTCCAGGGTATAAAACAATATTTTAAATATAGTATGAACTGAAATATATCAGCAGACCAAATACATGAATTAATTAATTAGACAATTTTGTCAAAGGAATTTTGACCTAACAAAGTAGTTAGTGGCATAATTACAGTAAAATAAGTTCTATAAATATCCTACATGTATAAAAGCAATGGGCTAGGCTGGTAAGGAACCATAACCAATACATTCTAACTCAAATCTAATTACCTAATTACTGTCAACTGCATGGATGTAAAATGGGAGTTCCTCTTATTTTGTTTTTCCTTTTTCTTTTCACCTATTTTCTTTCTTATAATCCGACAGTTCTCTCTAATTCTGAATAATATCCAGATATGGTGCCTGTGCGCTTTTTTATTATACTATAATAATTTTACTCTGTAATTTGGACCAACTATGCTCATAAGAACTGGAATGGAGGAGAGAGATCCAAGATGGCTGATTAGCAGCAGCTCAGGATTGTAGCTCCCAGTAAAAGAGCAGAAAGCGAGTGGACCCCGCAATTACAGACAAATTTTTGTTGCCCACAGACTGGGAGACTCCTGGCGGAGGAGCCACACGGGTCACCAGCGCGACTTTTTTGGCCGGCGCAGCTGTTTTGCCGGTGCTCCAGCGCGGTGCTTCTCCGTGCGGAGTATACTGGAAGGGGTGCCCTTTGAGTTCTGCTAGGCTGGTCCCATCCCCACAAAGACAACAGCAATTGGAAGTGCTGAGGACTCAGAGTTTCACAGTAAGCACAGCTGAACCCGGGAAGGCCTAGCTCTGTGGGGAAAGGGCGTCTGCCGAAGGAAAACTAAGAAACAGAAAAAACTTCATCACCAACAAGCCGGACGTCCACTCAGACCCAATCTGAAAGTCGGCAATTACAAAGA
>CAUYLG010029357.1:0-38427 GCA_963573385.1 Cacajao melanocephalus | reverse complement strand
GATCTCAGCTCACTGCAATCTCTGCCTCTCAGGTTCAAGCAATTCCTCAGCCTCCTGAGTAGCAGGGATTACAAGTGCAAGCCACTATGATCAGCTAACTTATATATATATATATATATATATATATATATATATATATATATTTTTTTTTTTTTTTTTTTTTTTTTTTTTTTTTAGTAGAGATGAGGTTTTGCCATGTTGGCCAGGCTGGTCTTGAACTCCTGATCTCAGGTAATCTGCCTGCCTTGGCCTCCCAAAGTGCTCGGATTATAGGCATGAGCCATCATGCCCCACTGAAGAGAATGAATTTTCATTGCACTTAGGCAAATAATCATATTGCCATAAGAATACTCACAAATAGTCTTTGAATTCTGGAAGAATCCAGTAAGGAGAAAAAATCAAATGCTTTTATCTTTGTTTAAAGAAGTGTACTTTATCAAATTGCTGTAAATTATAGATAAAGAGAAAAATTTTTTCTTAAATCTGGAGAACAAAATATGTAAGTTAAGAATCAACAGCGTTTTAAATAAAAGTTATAAAAACATCTTTTTTTTTTGAGATGGAGTCTCGCTTAGTTGCCCAGGCTGAAGTGCAGTGGCATAATCTCAGCTCACTGCAACCTCTACCTCCCAGGTTTAAGCTATTCTCCTGCCTTAGCCTCCGGAGTAACTGGAGGGATAGAGAGAATTCTAAAAGCCCCCAAGGAGGATATTAATAAATAAACTGACATCAGTTTTCTCATTTGGAGACACTGGATACAAAAGACAGTGGAGCAGTACCTTGAAACTGTTGACAGGAAAGCACTTCAAATTTTTCATTCTACACTCAGCAAATCTGTTGGTCAAGTGTGAGGGCAATACAAAGACATCCGAAGGCAGGAAGTTTGTGCATCACTAACATCATTACCTCTGAATCTTAGTTGAAAGAATTATCAGAGGATGTACTTTAGCAAAGTGAAAGATGAATCCAATAAGAAGCTGTGGCATTCAATAAGTGGTATGAAGAAAGATACCAGTAAAACTTAATTCCAAATAATTATTGATGATAATGTTTCGATTGTATTATATGTAACTATAACAATCAAGAACCAAGATTTTTGATACCTTCAACACAGGGGGAAGGGAATGAGAGAAAGAAAAACACTAAAAATGGAAATTATAATAAACCCTCTTCTTCAAGAAAGAAAAAATATGACATCTCTTTTTAAGAGTGGAATCAAATTTAATTAAAGACAAACTATGAAGCAAATCAGTTGGACCTAAAAGCGTTTTATTTACTTAGATAATATGTCACCTCTGTGCTGCTATGAAAATAGAAGAATACAGTATACTTATGACCCAAAGAACTAAAACATAGAACCAATGTGCTGACAAATCATTGGTGTGAAAGACACAAGTAAAATGAAATTTTATTCTATTCTTTCTTTATCACAAGTCATAGATCCTCACTTGTGTTTTCCGACATACAATGTAAAGAAGATATGAGAACACTTTTGTTATCCAATTGTTTTTCCATAGAACATATCTTTAATCACCAAAAATGTAATTTCTTAACTTATAAGTATATATGCACATCGAGGTTTTTGAAACATGTTTTAGTCAATTTTGTAAAACATGATAAGCCAAAGAGATGGTGGTTGTTTAAAAATTGTACCTGTCATTCATTACTCCAGATATCATTGCCTTGCATCCTTTCCTTCTTTTCTCTTTAGAACTAGTTTTTTGTTTCTTTTTTCCCCCTGGTTTTTCACAGCGTGACTACTGGGGGCTGAAACAGTTGTTTATTCTGCTAGTTCTCTCTGCCATATCTATTTAATACAAACTTGAGTTAAAGATAAGTGCTAAATAAGAAAAACAGTGACAATATCAAACGTTGGTGAGGATGCAGAGAAATTGGATCACTTCATCCACTGCTGGTGGGAATGTGAACAGGTGCAGTGCTCTGGAAAATAGGTCGGCAGTTTTTTAAGAAAAATAACAAAATAGCCCCCCCCACACAAAAAATGAAACATGCAACTACTAGACTGCATTTCTATGCATTTGTCCCAGAAATTAAAACTTATGTTCACCCCTAAATTTGTACAGAAATGTTTATAGAACCTTTACTCACAATAGCCCCACACTATTGGAGACAACTGAGATGTCCTTAAATGAGTGAATGGTACACTGTGGCACAGCCAGGTCGTGGAATACTGATCAGCAATAAAAGGAAACCAGTGATACCTGTGACATCTTGGATGAATCTCCAGAGAATTATGCTGAATGAAAAAAGCGATACCCAAAAATCTACATACTGTATAACTCCATTCATAAAACATTCTTTAAATGACACAATTATCAAAATGGAACAAATTGGCGATTGCCCTGGAGTTAAGGAGGGGTTGGAGTGGGAGGGAGGTGAGGTGGGTGTGGTTGTGAAAGGTCAACCTGAGGGGGGGTTCTGGTGGCATTGAAATTGTTCTGGATCTTTACTGCATCAATGTCAATATCCTGATTGTGTTTTACTATATTTTTGCAAGATGGTACCATGTGGCATCTGATTAAAGGGTACATGGGACCTCTTTTTAAAAATTTCTTACAACTGTATGTGAATCCATAATTATTTCAAAATAAAAATTTAACTTAAAAATGTGCTTCTGAGAATTTCTATACTTACAACTCAATTCAGAATTTTATTTTTCCTTGACATTCATTTTTTTTTCTTGTTTGGGAGTGGTGTGTAGATTGAGATTAATGTAAGACACCAGTTGAACAAAGTTCAAATATTTGTATTGAAAATTTAAGAATAATTAGAAAAAGAGAAGTGAGATGTATACCTCAAAGGAAGGAGATATAACAAAAGACAGGAAAAGATATAAAACAATAAAGCATGATAAACAGAATGCATAAAATGAGATCACTAAAATAAATCCAGACATATTAATAATTATTAGAAATATAAATGGGTTAACTTACTCTACCGAAATAAAGAGAATCCCAAATTCAGCTGTGTGCTATCTATAAATAAAGATTTAGAACAAGGTTGAAATTAAAGGGATGAAAAGGTTATAGGCAGCTGTTAAAAGTAAAGCTTTTGCTAATGAGTATTGAAGATGTAATGGTTATAAATGTTTATATGTAACATGTATAATGTGTAGAAATGAGATTAGAAAATGTATTAGGTTGTGAGTACAGTACTGATAAAGAAAAACTTCAGCTGAGTTAAAATGAAAGGAGTTTAATTGAACAATGAAGGATTCATGAATCAGGCAGCCTTCTGAATCCGGGTAGGCTCAGAGATGCCAGCACAGCCACGTGGTGGGAAAAGATTAATGGACAGAAAAAGGAAAGTCATGTACAGAAAATGGAAGTGAGGGACAGAAACAGTTGGATTGGTTACAGCTTGGTGGTCACCTTATTTGAACACAGTTAGAATAGTTGGCTGCATTTGATCAGCCAAAACTTGATGGCACAAGTGCAGGCTATGGTCTGTTCACCCTCAACTTGTTAGAGTTCACAATGTACAGAATAAACCTTAGGCTGAACTTGAAATATGTTAGGAGGCAGCTTTAGGCTAAACTTGATTGAACACTATCCCCTTTAAAACTTTAGTCATTATGCCACTCTCACCATGGTAAATGTACTTACTTGGTCTTGAAACCCACTGGGAAACAGTAGAACGGTGGGGTTTGCAAGGCAGGAACAAGGACTGAGTAGAAGGTACCTCCTTATGCTGGAATGTCCCGTTTACAGGAGAAAAACAAAACCAGGTCTGTTCTAGGACCTACGTGTCTCCTGAAAGTCTTAGTCTGATTATGTCACGTTTAGAACGGGCAGCTCCGTTTTGGTTTGGTTTGGTCTGCCGGGGCCTAGTGTGTGAGCTCAGTCCAAAACAACGGCCTCCCATAATTTTGTTTAAAAAAATTCCCCCTTTTTGGTCAGGTTCTCACTTAGGTGAGAGTGTGACCAAAACTCAGGGCCTTAGCGCCACTATGGGAAAGGTACCTAACAAATAAGGCCCTGTGGCAATGTTCTTTTTAACCTATGATGTGGGTGAAAAAGAGTGAGCTAATGTTCTGTTTCTGACTAATTATGAGGCAACATATGTATCATTAAAGTTTCTCACCTACATTAGGCCTTTATCTTTCATTTATTAAGGTATAAGGTTATCCATGTATAAGGCTGGCTGCAAAATTCTTCACAAATAAAAGTATACTACATAAGTGCACAGAACAACCCCCCTTTTCACTTCTATTGTTCATAGAGCCATAAGCAAGGGGAAAAAATATTCAAAGGTAAGAGTCTCACAATAGTAGAGAAGTCTTATCTGTGATCTTGAAAAAAGGTGTTCACATCAAGGATGCCATTTTCTTTTGGGGAGAACCTTCCCTGGTTAGCTTTACCTTAAGGGTTTTGTACACCCTTTAAGGGTAAAATGTACACTCATTTTACTGACGGGTATACAATTCAAAGAATGTGGACAGACCGTTTTCAGTTGTGAGATTACAAACCCAGAGTTTAAGGTCCTGAAGCCTTGTTGTAGTGTGGATGGTAAGGGCAGTCTTTCTCCGATGTTCTCAAGATCCAGTCTTTGGGTTTTAGATTATGAAGAGGTTGATTGTTCTCAGTCAGTGAACCATAAACAACTTTCTTTACCTGATGAAAATACGCGGTGGCATAGTAATTTCTTGTTATAACATCAGCCCTCTTGCATGGGAAAGCTTATATACAACCAGAAAACACGCACTGAAAATGGCAGTTGAATGATATCCCTCTATAAATGTTTAAATGGCTCAAGGATAGCTGAATGAACCTGACACTGACTGTCTTCCCAGGAATATGGGTTTGACAAACCTAATATTGGTCATAAACTATTTTAGTAATTTAGAAAGCACCACACCAATATATATTTAATTTGGATCATTTTATGTTTTCCATAAGTCATGGAATGCAGAACCTTTAATAACAAAAGCTTTAACGACTCAGGAAGGACAAGGCGGCTGCTCTGGTACTCCATGAGTCTATATTTAACACTACACTTATGTCCTCTTGAGTACCAGTTGTTTCTCCAATTTAGGTGCATAGCACTGATAACTAATGTGTTATCACAGGTAATTTGATTTAGACCATGGAGTTCATTCAAATTGTATATCTAAACGATTTCAGTATTGGCAGATTAAGCATGAAAATCTGGCAAAGTATTTTCCTCATATTCAATTAATTTTTGTTCTACTTGGTTTAACAGTTTTATAAACCAGTCAGTCATTTCATCAAAGTTCCAGTCTAAATAACGTATTTTTAAAGTTATCAGAAACCTGTATTCAAGAGTGCTTTTTAGGGTCCCATCCATCCTTTCATGAACCTCCTAAAAGACACCATATTCTAGGATTTTGTGTGCTTGTGAATTTCTCAGATACTGTATCAGCAATAGGCAAGTAACTGTGGAAATGATTTAAACAGACAGAGTTAAAGGCACAATTGACAAGAAAATGTTATTGCTGTGGTTTATAATAACATAATAACCATAATTATGATTGATAGCATATACTCAGACATATCAGAATTCTAGAAATCCCATACAATTTTGGAACATATATTAATATCACTTACTAAAATATAACCTTAGGAAGGTTAAACATCAGCAGTTTTTTTTTTGACAATGCTTCTCATGTAACTTAATTTGTCAGACAATCCTGTTCATCTCTCTTTTGGATGCTTGAGGGTCCCTCTGCAGCATCTCAAAGTTAGAGGTCAGAAAAGACAATTTTGAAGCTGAAATTTGATTTTGGGAAACTTATCAAATATGTTAAAGGTTTAAAATACTTGGTATTATGAAATAGAATTCCAGGTCATCATAAGTCATTCATTTAGCTACAATGATGACTCAAAAAATGTAAAAGGAATAAACCTTTACTCATTGATGGAAGAAAGACTTAGCTTTCCAAACAATCTGTCTCTTGTCTTTCTCTTCTTTTTTCAGTAGTTTAATCATTTTTAAAAATAAAAAATGAAAATCTTGTTCAAGAGAGAAAGCCAATTTTACCATTGCATTAGTGCATTATTGACGTCAAACCCAATTCTTAATAAAACCTTACAGACAAATACATTTAATTTTAATGTCTGACCATCAGATAAGATTCTCATATTTTTTTATAACTCTTTACAATTTTTGTTAAAGAGCAAATCAGTGCTCTAAGGAAACTCTGTTGTGCTTTTATTCCAATGTTCAATTTGCAGAAAAAACTGAATAATACCCCTTTAAATTTATCCAATCTGTTCATACACAGAATCTCTGTTACAATTAATTTTTCATAAATGTTTCACAACTTGTTCAAACCTTTTGCTTTGTCCTATCTAATTTAAAACACTACTTTAGCCCTCTAGGCAAAAATTTACATTTCCATGCCTTATAATCTTTTATTAAAAGCACACTTTACTTTCCTTACACACCTTGCATGTAAAATTTTTTCAGTAGTCTTAATTACATGTTGCAATGTTAATTCTTAGCAATTTTAATTTTTGGTGAAAACGCTGTTAAATAAGTGATTTCAATTATGTACTAGGTTTGGAGCCCAAGACATCAGACAGAAGTATAGATAAGGTCTGACTCTTTTCAGCATAGCTAAGGGTGTGGTTAATTCCACATGTCCCTAGCTCTGACCTAGCTGTTAAGTGGGAAAGTTGAACAATTTTCAAAAGCAAAAGAAGCAGTTTATGACCTTAAAGCATTTAGCAAACCTAATATCTGACCTGCCTAATTTATTTATTTATTTTATTCTATTTTATTATTATTATTTTTGAGATGGAGTCTTGCTCTGTTACCCAGGCTGGAGTGCCGTGGTGTGATCTCAGCTTACTTCAACCTCCACCTCCTGGGCTCAAGCAATTCTCCTGCCTTAGCCTCCTGAGTAGCTGGGATTACAGGCATATGCCACTATGCCTGGCTAATGTTTGTATTTTTAGTAGAGATGGGGCTTTACCATGTTGGCCAAACTGGTCTTGAACTCCTGACCTCAAGTGATCCAACCACCTTGGCCTCCCAAAGTGCTGGGATTACAAGCATGAGCCACTGCGCCCAGCCTGATCTGCTTAATTTAGACCAAATGTCTTTATTTTTCCAATAATCTTTCAAAGTGTGTTTATTTCTCAAAGATTACTAAAGGCACATGAACTACAAAGCACTGTAGTTTTTTTCTTTCAAAATATTTGATTTAAACCTTATTTTTCTTTAAGCCAATTACTTAGAGTTCTTTTATGTAAACGTCACACACACAACACACATGTAACTACACAGACAGAAAAAGATCCAGTAGTTGTAAGATTTTTCATTGGTCAGTTTTTAACTTTCTTAATTGAATTACTGGCTTCAGGGTGGAGTCCTTCAAGGAACAGGGCCAGGAGAGGAGGCAGTTTCTAGGACCTAATAAGCAGGCACAGCTGGACGACAAAAACAGATCTCCAAAATTAAGGGTCTCATTTTTATATCACATCCTGTATCCCCAAAAAGAGGAAAATGCAATGGGGGAAGACAGTGCAATGCTTTTACCATGCATTTTATTGGATGGCAGCCCAAAGCCAAGCAGCCCATTTTGCAATCAGCCCATCCCCTCGTGGGAGGCAATTAATTTGACTCCCAGTTGGGGTGGGGTGGGGATTTTTCCATACCTTCTAGGTGGCCAAAGGCATGCTTCTCTGATTCAAGCATGTGAAGAGCCAAGTACCCCCTATAACTGCCATTAAACATCTCTAAAAATATATTTCCTACCTAGTTATTACACGTGAAATTTCTTTCACAATGCAAGTGATTTTTCATACCACCAAAACTGAAAACCATCAGCTAACACAAGGCAAAATCTATTTACTCTTCAATTTCTGGGGTTTCACGAGGAAAACCGAGGTTTTTCCAAAAAAAAAGAAATGGCCATTCCCCTGTTTTTCCCAAGGAGCCCCAGAGTATTGGAAGCTATCTTAGGCCTTCTCATGTGTGCATTAACAGTGGCAAAAAGACAAAATGAAGAAAAACAATTCAGTTGACTGAGAAGAAAAAACAAACCTATCTTTTTTCAGGAAAAATAAGATCCAAGAAGAAAATAAAAACCCATAAAGGCCATTTAAATATACATATAGCTTGGGTATACGTATCCAAGTCAGCTTTAGTTAAGCTGACTTTTAACCATAGCACTGTCTAACAAAAATGTCCTTTTAACTTTCTCATGACTCTACTTTAGCCAGGCCAAACAGCCAGTATTCTTGCTTTTAAACTTTACCGAAAGTAACCCTTCAAGTGAAACCAGCAAACTCGACTAAGGGTGGGGAATGAATGGTTGTAGCGCAGCAGCTAAAGCTTTGCTGTTTTATGATGGTGGCCTGGGTTCAGTCCTCGCTTAGGGAATGAGGACATGCTGGTGGACATCTCTGTGATCTCTACCATTTTGTTGATTCTCTTCCTCTCCATGAACAGCTTGTGACTTCCCTTCTTGAATTTTCTCACTATCCACTGCTCACCCTTTGGATGAGTCTATTTCCTTTGGATTGAGATCATAACTAAGCTAAAAGGTTAGCAGATTTAATTTTTTAAGTCCATGTGTTGCATAAGCTTTTGATTTGCCTTTTGTGAAGTCTCTAAATAAATGTATAATATATTTTCAAAGAGGAGTAAGCAATTTTTACGAAATTAAGAATCTCCAACAGTAACTCAGAGAAAGGAAAATTTAAGAAGGGAAGCCACAAGTTATTTATGGAGAGGAAGGGAATCGACCAAATGGTAAAGATCACAGAGATGTCCACCAGCATGTCTTCATTCCCTAAGCCGAGATTGAACCTAGGATGCCACTGTAAAATGGCAAAGCTTTAGCTGCTGCACTATAACATTGGGCGGTTTCTATTGCTCTTCCCATAAAGAGTCTAGAGCTGTCAATTTTGAGCTTGCAATGGCTTTTAACCACTCAAGATCATTTTAACTATGACATGAACCCCAAATTCCTCTTCCCTAGACGGCAGAGACCAAGAGAAAGTACTGCCATGTGGTTACAAGGTTGAGCCCCCAAGGATATAAAACAAGATGAAGATCTCATCCAGTTTTGTTTGTTTGTTTTGAGGACCTGTAGCAAAGTTTGTAACCATAGGCAAAAGCCTCTCAATTTTATAATTGCCACCGAATTGGCCGCATGGAGAACCCAAATTAATGTTTTCCGTTCTGGCCAGAGCAAAATACCTGTGACAAAACATAGACACTAGCCTCTCTGTTTAGCACCGTCTATTGAATTGGTGAGGCTCAAACGTGCCCCCAGTTGGTCCCTGTCATCTTTAATACAGTCCAGGTGGATTAAAGGAGTTTCAACATGTGGTCTTTGGGCAAGATGGTCGCCCTGAGTAGCAGAAAAGAAAGGGAAAGAAGAGGAAGGGAGAAAAGCATTGTCTGTGTCAGAGTGGGGAAGATGAGGAGCTCAGGGAGGCCAGAGAAAGACCCACACGTTGCGGAGATGCTTCATCAAAAGTTGAGGTGGCTGCTTGTTGCTCATGAAGGGATGTTTTCCATCAGTCCCATCAGCTTTCAAATTTTCCCCTTTGGGGAGAAACAGTTCCCCACCTTGTATGATCTGGTACATGCCTAATCCTATCACCCACTGCTGTTAGCAGAGTGCTAGGCAGATTACTCCAAAGAGAATAGCGGTTAACCCCATAGTGCCAAATCCATTTTTAACCATGAAGGACTTTACTGACGGGGAGGGCCTCTAACCCAATCCCATCCTTTATCCAGGTAAAGGGAACCCACTACTCACCCAAAGTCAGCCGGTTGGTGCTGCAGTCTATTTCCTTTGGATCGGGATCATAACTAAGCTAAAAGATTCGCAGATTTAATTTTTTAAGTCAATGAGTTGCATAAGCTTTTGATTTGCCTTTTGTGAAGTCTCTAAATAAAAATACTGAAATCTTTTTAGAAGCTTCTGCATATCAGTAGACATCCCTTGATGAGACTAACTTGGGAGCCCTCATTTTCAAATGCACTTGAGTGCAGTTTTGTTCATTTGGAACATTCCACTCTAAGTTATCTTTAGTCAGATTTCGCCATTTCTAAAAGACTTTGTTACTTCCGGGACCGAACCCTTATGCATGTATGAGCCAGAAGGAACTCAGTTCTTCAGAAATTAAGGATCCAATTTTTACCTCAGATATTGGCTTTGCTCTCGGGTTCCTTTGATCAACTTAGCCAATAATTTTTGTCCTACCTGAGTGCATAAGAAAACTTTCACGCCAGGCACGGTGGCTTGCACTTGTAATCCCTGCACTTTGGGATGCCAAGGTGGGTGGATCACCTGAGGTCAGGAGTTCAAGACCAGCCTGGCCAACGTGGTGAAACCCCATCTGTACTAAAAATGCAAAAGATTAGCCGGGCATGATGGCAGATGCCTGTAATCTCAGCTATTTGGAAGGCCGAGGCAGGAGAATCACTTGAAACTGGGAGGTGGAGGTTGTAGTGAGCTGAGATTGTGCCACTCCACTCCAGCCTGGGCAACAGGGTGAGACTCCATCTCAAAAAAAAAAAAAAAAGAAACAAAGGGGTAAAATACAAAAATCCCTATGAATCTTTAATAGCAAATATTATACACCCTGCAATATTACCATTTACTACCAGTTTCTTTCTAACCCAGTTAGATGTAAGAGGCCTTTAACTGAATCCAAGCCAGTTAATTACTGGATCAGATCCATTCCTCGACCCAGCCCAGTTTCTGTCATGACTTCCAAACCCAGTTTGGAACAGAAATTTGCTCAAAGAAACTTGGTGAGCTCAAAACACAAATCCGTGGAGCTCCAACATTGGAGAGAGAACTTACCACAATCCCCAGCTGCTCTGAGAGATCAACGGACAAAAATGGGTCCTGCGGGTACCTGGCTTTGGTCACTTAGCACTCCTGGGGGTTGTTAGAAGCTCTCCTTCAGCAGTGAATGATTTGCAAATTGGGCAGCCTTCTGAGCCAGAGTAGGCTCAGAGACTCCAGCACAGCCACCTGGTGGAGGAACATTTATGGACAGAAAAAGGAAAGTGAGGTATAGAAAACGGAAGTCAGGTACAGAAATAGTGGATTGATTACAGCTTGGTGTTTGCCTTATTTGAACAGTGTTTGAACAGTTGGCTACATTTGATTGGCCAAAACTCAGTGATTAGCAGAAGTGTAGGCCACAGTCTGTTTACACCTCTATTTGTTATGGTTTATGATGTATAGAAAAACCTTTAGGCTGAACTTAAAATATGTAAGGAGGCAGTTTTAGGCTAAACTTGATTTATTTTTTATTATTTTTTTTGAGATGGAGTCTCAGTCAGTCACCCAGGCTGGAGTGCAGTGGCGTGATCTTGGCTCACTGCAACCTCCATCTCCTGGGTTTAAGCAATTCTCCTGCCTCAGCCTCCCAAGTAGCTGGGACTACAGGCACATGCCACCATGACTGGCTATTTTTCAAATTTTAGTAGAGATTGGGTTTCACCATGTTGGCCAGGCTGCTCTTGAACATTTCGCCTCAGGCTATCCGCCCATCTCAGCCACCCAAAGTGTTGGGATTACAGGCATGAGCCACCGTGCCAGGCCAGATAAACTTGATTTAACAGTTTTTAGGAGAAAGATTTTGTGTATAATGGAATAGTTACTCTAATTATAAGCTGCTATTATAACCTCATTTGGATCTGGGAATTTTCTCATGTGATCGTGTGATATATGCACACACACACACGTACACACACATACACACACACACAGATTAATATTGCAATATTCTTTTTTGTCTATGTTTGTGTGTCCTTGTAGAACTTTATATAGCCCAGTCGGAAGTGTAGAGAAACTGTATCTGTTTCCGAGTAAAACTGCTCTAGGGGATGGGAAATTTTAAGTTTATTATTTCCATAAGAAAATGGAATGGGGCTTCTTTTTGGGAAAGATTTAAAATTATCTGTGGAAAAAATGAGTTGAAGTTGATAATGGAGGATGGGAAAATTTTCATTATTATATTCAATGAGATAGAAACAAATACAGATTTGCTTAATATTTCTGAAACTGTATTATTGACTGTGATAGATGAGGTTACTGTTCAAACATATTTCACTCTTCACCTCTCCATTTCATTGGAAGAGTGTAGTTCCTGATTGAATTAATGTTGGGCATGGCTCTGGCTTGCTTTCGTCTCAGGGCGGGTGAGGGGCAGTTCTCTGTCTCTTGACTGTGCTCAGCCATGCAGCTTGCTTTGGTCAATGGATGTTAGCAGATGAAACTCATGGAGGAATGGAAATGCCCTTGCATAGCCAGGCTTGTCCTCTTGAACTGCTGCCAACTCCATGCATAACACTTCTTTTGAACTTCCCCTTCAGCCTGAGCCCCAGATGGAACATCAGTGGAGCTGCTTAAAACTTAGTGAGGAGCCAAGTCTAGTTGGACTCATGGCTTGAAACAGAGTTGCCCCACTGAGCTCAGCCTAGGTCAGCTAGCCCCAGCTGACCTGCAGTCATGTCAACTGTATGTCACTGAGATTTTGTGACTCTTTCTTACTCAGCATTAGCTAACTGATATAATCACCGTATTAGGCAAATTTGCTAGGACAACAAAGGTACAATCTGAGAGGGGGAATAGAATAGAGTAAATTCTTTGTTCAAAGCCTATGGTAACCTGGTGCCATATTTTACTTATCCCATCTGTGCCCTTTTTTATAACATGCCTTTGAAAGTGAAACTGTGCATCCAGTGACCGTGTAACACTGAGTCTATTATCCATGTAACAGTCAGTCTACTGAACTGTTTTAAAATGTTAGTTGAATGACAGTAGACTGAACGAATTTCTATAGTTCCAGAGGCCAGGGAGAAGGATTGGGAGAGTCGATACAAAATGTGCAGGCTGGGCTGCATTGGTATTTCTCTTCTAATGCGCTCCACAAAAGGGCAGCTGACTCACTCTGGGTGGATAAGTTCACTGGTTCACAGAAGATAGGGAATATAGGCCTTTAGGGAAATAATGTGCCTTTATCCTTGTCTTTCTCTTATTCTCCATCAAGGGGGATAATGCTGTTCTGGACTGGTCAGATTCAAGGTCATGGATTGGACCGTGGGATAAAGCTTTAGTGACAGATGGCAATTTCCTTGAAATAGAGTGGAGAACAAGGGTGTCAGCATTGGTGAGAACAGGGCAGGGAGAAGGCAGTAGGGAAGTCCATCTTTACCCTGGAGAGGGGCAGAGGTGGGGGTGGGCAGGGCAGCGCCAGCTGTTTGGGGTAGGAGCCAGGGAAGGTGTTGGCTGCCAGCTGACATCCCTTATCTCTGTCCTGGGGCCAGAGTGGGTTATTTTACAGCCCAGCCTCTTTATGGCCTCAGCAGAGAAGCAAAGGCAAACAAAGAACAGGTGATCCCTCAGGGCCCAAGGAGACTATAGCAGGTATGTCCACTTCAGCAGCCCCACTGGCCAGAATCTCTATTTAGAAGGCTCCTTGGAAGGGCAGGCCCTTATCGGTTTCCCCCGTGAAGTCCTAGGAACCCTCCCTCACACCTCCCTCCTATGTGGCTTTTAAAAGACTTTGATGTTATATCCCTATCCCTTAATTCTTTGAAACTTCACCAGTTTGTAATGAGCCTGAACCAATCTTGGCTCCATTTTGCAGATGATGAAACTGAGGCTGTAATGGTTGCAGCCAAGCTGCTTTGCCCTTTGTACTATGGGATTTAATTACATTTGTTTTCTGGATACTTTCCATTATAAAGTTGTAATTATTCATTCTTTTTTAATAGAGAGAAATTTAAAAAACTTTCCCCTGGTTCTATTTTCCAGAGGTTACTATGTTCAATTTTTATTATTTCTGTTTTACTCTATAAAGATGAAGAAAATTTTGACACCTTTAAAAATATAATTTAAATCATCTTAAACTTATAAAAATGTTATAAGTGAAAATAAAGAACATTGATTTTTCTGCACTATTTGAGAGCATGATCCTGGCAATTTGCATGAACACTTTGCTACCACCTTATCTGCAGGCTCCACGGAAGTTTCATCAGCTGTCCCGAGGTACACAGGTTTCATTACCCTCTCTCTGGTGTCTTTCAATCTGAAACGGTTCTCCCTTCTTTCCTTGACTTCCATGGCCTTATATTTCCTGATGACAGCCCAGTTATTCTGTAGCTTGTCCCTCACCTGGGGTGAGTCTGATGCTTCCTCGGGACTGGATTCACTTGCACGCACCTTTGGCAGGAAGATCACAGAAGCTGTGCTGGGTTCTTCCTGCATCCCGTCATGCAGTGAGTAATTTGACTCTGGGATTAGTGATGGTGTTCGCTATGATCATTTGATTACAGAGGCGACTGCCAGCCTTCTCCACTGTAAGGTGACTCCTCTCTTTATAATAAACAAGTATTTTGTGATGAGGCACACTGAAACCATGAAAATATTCCATTCCTCATCAGACTTTCATTTTATTCCATCATTTACTTCTATTGAAATGGACTCGGATTTTTATTTTATTCAGTGGGTTATTATCTATCATCATTACTATTTACTTTGATGCTCACATGGTCCAAGATTTGGCCATCAAGGGCCCCTTCAAGCTGGATTCTGGGCTTTTTTGGCTTGCAGCCGTTATTCTTAGAGTATTTCATTACTTTCTAGCCCTCAAGATCTTTTAGGTTTATCTTGGGCTTTCCCTGCCCCAGCCCTGGAATTAGCCATTTTCTGAAGAAAGCTTTGATTCTTTTAACAGAGAATGGTATTTAGAAGTCAATATATGAGTGCTAGGAGTGTTCATTGCTATTGGGGTATCACTGCTCCCAGACTCTCTCAGTGGACAGAGCAAGGATGTATATGCACTCACACTATTACATCAATATTTATCTCTCTATGTAGGAAACCTTGAGCTCAATACTTTCAATTCTAATCAAAACCACAGGGCTCATTCTGGGTTTTTCTCCTTCCATATTCATGACTGCTTTCTCCATGAGTGAGAAAACTGGCTCCAGGCTTTGCTCAGTTGGTTCCCCCTGCATGTACCCAATCTTGCAGAGCAGGACTCCGCCCCTCCACTCATTCTTCGTGGCTCTGGCATCCACACTTGGTGGTTGTCCCCTTCTGCTGTATGGACTTTCACTTGACAGTACTTGGACTCTAACACCCTGTGCTAGGCCACCATGCCCCTGTATTCTTGCATGGCCATGCTTTGTCCTGTTCTGGCTCTGACATAACATGCCAGGCTCCTCCACCCAGAAGGGTACCATCCTGTACACGTCCAGTGTGCTCATCTCAGACTGCCCAGGCTATGATGGCTACTGCACCACCCATGCCCATGCACTGCATACTACTTATGAAGGCATTTGGTTTCTTTTCCCTGCTCATCAGTTCAATCAGCATCTATTACCAGTGTAGTGCACCAGCATACCATCTGTGGATTTGGGGGATGTTCAGAAGATCAAGGTCTCTGTAGACCACACTATAACAGAAAGCTGGAGAATGAACATGATCTGGGAGGAGACATTGGCTTTGTACTTCTATCCTTGCCA
This sequence comes from Cacajao melanocephalus, assembly GCA_963573385.1. Lineage (NCBI taxonomy): Eukaryota > Metazoa > Chordata > Mammalia > Primates > Pitheciidae > Cacajao > Cacajao melanocephalus. The sequence continues at coordinate 22,932 of CAUYLG010029357.1, read as the reverse complement.
GGTGAAAGCAAACTTCTGCTGGTCTTATTGATATAGACGGGGAGAAAACACAAGTCAAGTCAACAGTTACACACTAAGTGCTAGGAGTGGTGAAGTTGTTCTATGTTGCATTTAGAAAAGCAGCTAAAATTGGAGTTATGCCTGATTAAATTTATGACGATCTACAGCCATTCTCCAAGATTCAGCAACTTTCTGCAGAGGCTAAAGAGCTAAAGAGGTGAGCCAACTGGGCAGAAATGTGACAGGCATCCATGTCCCTGCAGCATTCAAGTCTTTAATCATGGTACTGAACCCTGTAATTTCCCTGAAAATATGGTAATGCTGGTTTACTATTTGAGTGTGGAAAGAAAACTCCAGGCTCCTGGGTCAGTTCAACCATGTCTTTGACCTCATCTCTCCTTGCTTGCTTTAAGTACCAGTTGTGTGGAGTACCTTCTGATATGGTTTGGGTCTGTGTCCCCACACAAATCTCATCTCTAATTGTCATCTTCACGTGTTGAGGGAGGGAGCTGGTGGGAGGTAATTGGATTATGGGGGCAGTTTACCCCATGCTGTTCTCGAGATGGTAAGTTTCCATGAGATCTGATGGTTTAAGTGTTTGGCAGTCCCCAGCCTCTCTCCTGCCGCCATGTAAGATGTGCCATGCTTTCCCTTCTGCCATGGCTGTAAGTTTTCTGAGGCCTCCCCAACCATGTGGAACTGTGAGTCAATTAAACCTCTTTTGTTTATAAATTACCCAGTCTCAGGTAGTTCTTTATAGTGGTGTGAAAATGGACGATTGCACTTTCTTAATGAACTTCCAAGAAAAGGTTCAGGAAATATAAACTTGCAAGTTTAGGAATATTCTTATTCTACCCTTACACTTGATATTATGGCTGAGATGAGAGTTTTAGGTTCAAGATATATTTCCAGGAGTCCTAAAAATATAGTTCCATCTTTTCATAGTCTTTCATCATCCTATGTTGCTGACAAGACTGAGAATGGTCTGTCTCTCCTTTTCTTTGTAGGCAGTCTTTCTCTTCCTGCTCCCACTTGTGGAACATTTTAGAATCTTCTCCCTTTTTCTTCATGTTTTGAAATATTGCAATGACCTGTTTAGGTGTGGAACAGTACCCAGGACGTCCTTTTAATCTGTAGCTCTGGAATATTGTTGCTATTGATGATTCTATGTGTTGACTATTTTGCTCACACCCCACCCAGATGCGTTCTCTACTGTGGTTCTCCACTCTTCCTTGTGGCCAGGGAGGCTGGCGGCTCCTTTGCTGGCTGGACTCCAGCTGGGTTTGGTCAATGGGAGGGACCGACAGGAGACTGGAAGTGGAAGGAAGGAGAGGTTGGTAGAATTCTTTTCTGCTTCCTCTTGCTTTGATGCTGTCTGGTGGCGGTGGCATGCCTCCACACTACAGAAGCTCCCACTGGGTGGCCCTTTCTCCATAGTCCTCCAGCTCTGGTAACATGGTTTTCTTCTCTTGTTCTTTTAGCTGTAGGGTGGTAACTACTTCTCTCTCCTGCCAATCTCTGGGCACCTCACCATTTCTTGTTTTTTTTACCCTTAACCCGTCCCACACCTGTATAAGTTACCTTCTTATTAAAGTCCCTTTGTTTGACAATCTGGGAGTGAATTATGTTTCCTTCACAGACTATGACTGATATGCTGCTTTTCACTGTCTTGATTTTTCCTTCCTGGAAATTTTAGTAATTGGATGATGGGTCATTAGCGTTAATCATCCGTGTCTCTTATTTTAGCTCCAAAGTTTTCCATCTTTTTGTGTTTTTGCTCTACATGATGGGATATTTCCTTAGCTTGTTCTCCCATCCCTTCTAATGATATGATTTCAAATTTCAGTAATCTTGCTTAGTTTTTAAGAGTCCTTTCTTGTTTTCTTGGTCTCTCTTACTTCATGGCAATCTGCTCTTGTATGGATTCAGTAATTTCTCTAATCTAGGCATTAAAGGAAGTTTTTTGTCTCTTAAAGTTATTTTCTATTCCCAAAGTTATTTCAGCTTCTTTTGGGGTCAGTTACTTTGTTTATTTGTCTTGACCTATCTCCTTTGTGCTAGTGATTTTCTAAATGTGTGAGGATCTTTGGTTCTCTGTTATAAGAACCAGAAAATACTGGTTTCCCTGAATAGCTGTTGTGGCTTTCATCTGCTATAGCCTTCCAGGAAAAAAGCAGGACAGCTTCCCGGGAGCTCTATGTGAGTGGGCCATGCTTTGCAGCTGCCCTTCAGAATGCGCAGATCGGGGCATGGATGGTCAAGGACATTTCTCAGGGAGCTATGTGTATGGGATGGGTCTCTGAGAATGGAGAGCTTGATGAGTTCAGGCCTTGGAATCAACATCTACACAAGCCTAGATCTGAGAAATCCAACCACACTCCCTGAAAATGAAGAGTTTACATGCAGAATGAGTCTGGGGGAGGCAGCACTAGAATGTCTGAAAGAAGACTAGAGTCAGACTGATTTCAGAGGGACCCATTCAAGAGGGACCAGTGCCATGACTCCATGGGGACATTTCCATGGGGAGCCACAGGAGGTTTCACTGGAGAGTTGTGTATGTCCAGTGTCTAGGAGATGCTCACCATGGCTGAGCTTGCAGGGCCTCGTAGGACTGTCCGGGTGAGAGGTCTGGGTCGTGATGTGGGTTTGGAGAGGTGTCCAGCTGGAGTTGGTGGGACTGGCCCATTAGTTCTGGGGCAGAGGCTCAGGGAGTTGGGCAGTCACGCAGGACACAGGAGCGCTAACAGCAGCCGCAGCTCTGCAGGGCATCTCCCACCCATAACAGTGCAGAGAGCCATTCTCATCTCAACTCATTTCTCAGCACAACAGCTCCCGAGGCAAACTTCCTTCTTAGCTTCGCTTTGCAGGTGAGAATCTGGGGCATTGAGAGACGGCTTCCGTGCCCGGCTTGCGACCAGTCACCACACTGACTCTCAATGTGGTGAAAGCAACTGTGAATGGGCGTGATTCCAAATCCCAGCAAATCTGCAGCAAGGAGGGTAGCTGGGGTCTATCCAGCCCTTGACTAGCTGACCTTCACCTTCCTCATAGGACTAGGGTGAATACTGACCATGCTGTGGACTAAGGATCAGAGGGGTCATCTGGAGCACTGCGCACACCTGAGGCACTCGTGCTCCTGTCTGACTTCTGGGTGATTCATGAGGAACATTCCTGATGGGGTGGGAAGGGAACCTGTCACTAAGCTATTTAGGAGGGTCAGTCTCCAGTAAGTCACACCAGCCAGCCACTTTTATGGCAGAAGGACAATCGTACCCAGCCCCTTCCCCAGAGATGATGGAATGCAGCCTGGCTGACCGGCAGAGCCTCTCAGGCTGGGCTCCAGGCCCTGGACTCCAGCAAGGGAGAAGGACAGCAGCTCCCAGTTCTTGTTTATAGTATCTGGTTTCTTGGGGAGCTTCAAGTGCTCTGGCTATGATTGGTGCAGGGCTCTGCTGCCTCCAGGGGGTGCTGTCTCCTTTTCTAGCAGAGGCAAGGGTCTGGCAGCCAGCTCTGGGAGTACTAGTTTAACCTGGGCTGTCTGCTAGGAAGAGCTACCTACCTCTCTCCCCGGCTCTATGGTCCTAAAGGAAGAGCTTGGACCTTGGATCGAAAGCCCAGCTCTGCTATCTATAAGTTGGCTGGCTGAGACAAGACTCTGCTTATTTGAGGCTCAGTTTTCTCGCCTGTGAAATAGGATGAGCACATCACACCAGTTAGGCATGAGGATGGCATAAGGGCAGGTGCCGGTGCTTCTGCCTGGCATGGGAGCTGTTTGCTGCTTTTACCACCCTTTCAGCTCTCCCACTGTTCTCTGACCCACAAGAACTAGGGCTCAGGCCACAGGCCTTGGGCAATAGTTCTCAAATGTGTTTATGTGGAAGCTTGCCTCCAAGGGCTCACCAGCAAGTCCAGACTCCACACAGCTGCCCTGCAAGAAGGAGGTGACAGCGACTGAGTTCTTGCCTGCACAGAGGACAGTTGCCCATAGAGCTTCCAGATGGAGTTGAGTGGTTTCTGGTCAAGCAATGTTTTCTGATTTTACTTGTCTGGAAGCTACCATGTCAATCAGGTCCCCTTAAAAGTCTCCCCCGTCTCCCTCCCTCCCCTCCCTCCTGCTCACCCTCCTTTCCTTCCTTCCCTCCCTCCCTCCTTTGTCAGATGCTGTGTGTGGTCCTGTGCTGGGATCTGGGGGCAGAGACAAGAACTATGGCCTAAAAATAGGGGAGTGGGGAGACAAGGGCACTCATGCAGACAACCAACCAGGCTGCTATACCTGCCTTTGCAGCAGAGCACGGGAGTGTGGCAGGAATTTGTCATGGCAGCGGGGACATCAGAGCTGGGGTGCGATGGAGGAGCAGCAGCTTTCCAGTAGTTAAGGCAGGAAGCAGCATGGTCCAGAAAGAAGAGATGACAGATGCCAGTCCACAGTGACAGTGAGCAGAGGCCTGGGCGCTTGGCAGGTGGGTTCACATCTTGGATCTGGCTGTTTCTTGGCTGAGTGACTTTGGGCAAGTTGCTCAATCGCTGAGTCTCACTTTGCTTCATCAGCAAGACAAGAATAAAAATGTCCATCTCTCAGAGCTGTTCTGATGATAACTAAGGTAATGTCTTTAGAGTCTATGCACTACAAACTGCAGCTGTCCTTCTAGAGGGGCCACTGCCATGACTTTGCGGGGACATTTCCATGGGGAGCCACAGGAGGTTTCACTGGATAGGTGTGTGTGTCCAGTGTTTAGGAGGTACTCTTAAAGCAGATCTGTTGCCTTCCGGAGGTCCTCTAAGTACACATGTGGCTTTGCCACGTAGAGGGAAATTATAAGCTAGTGTATTCAAAACAGGAGCAGCCCTCCTAAGCAAAGCTGTTCCATTACAGTCAAGTCATGTACATCTCAGCTCCAAAGGAGAAAGTGACCATTCTCACTGAATCCTCCTGGCAACAACCTTGGGACTGGCTGAGATAAGACACTCCACTTTCAGGGCCCGCCCTGACTGTTCACTCACACCCCGGATGCCCATCTCCTTCCCTCACCCTGGCTGATGTTCTCAGCAACACTGCCCTCCCCTGGCCTCTGGCAGCTGAATGTCCCCAGCCTCGGGGCTTTTGCCGTGGCTGAGCCATCCATCTGGCCTATCGGACCCATTTGCTCACAGCATCTCACTCTCTGTAATAATTTGTTTCCCTCTTTCCTTGTCTGCTGTCTGTCTTCTCCCCCAGGGCTGAGAGCTCCAGAAGGAACCAAGGACAGGGAGCCTGTCTCTTCCAGCTCTGGTGCCCAGCAGGAGAGCTAGGCTCATAGGAGGTCTGCAAGGAATGTTTCTGAACGAACTTATGAAAGGAGGTCTTTTTACACCCATTTCATGAGTGAGGAAACTGAGGCAGAGAGAGACAGACACACACCCATAGAGAGAGAAGGTGAGCGAGAGACAGAGAGACAGAGAGACAGAGAGACACAGATACACCGTGAGAGAAAGAGAGAGAGAGACAGAGAGAGAGAGAGAGAAAGCGCAGCTCTAGCCTGCCTGTGTGCAGGGTTGAGGTGGGTGTGAGATGCGTGGGCAAGGCTGCAGCTCCGGGCGGCCCTTGGGGGCCCAAGATGCGGCTCCCGGGCGAGCGCTGGGGTCCCGGGGCGGTAGGGCGGCTGGAGCTTCTTCGTGGGCGGGCGCAAGGGGCAGGCTGGGCGGGCGCAGGCGGGAGCCTAGCGGAAGGCTCCGCTCCGCACGCCGGCAACATCGGGCAGCAGCAGGTGAAGCTGGCGCGGCTCTGCCACGCGCCTGGTGTCTCCTGGGGACAGGAGTGCGGCAGGGGGCGGGGGCCGAGTGGGCCCAGTGCAAACCCTCCGGGAAGCTGGGCGCCCTATCTGCCCTTGGCCCCGCGCAGCGCGTCACACTGGATCTGGGGAGCATCCTGCCCCACTGTGGACCTCAGTCTCCTCACCTGAGACATGGGTGGCCCCATCCTCACCCTAAGCTGCGAACCGAGGAGGTAAGGGGTGCATCTGAGGTGTCTGGGCGCTGTGGGCGTTAGGTGATAGTAGCTTTTGCTGAGATATCAGGAGACAAAGCAAAAGGCCTTCCCTATTCTAACCTCACGGGGAGATTAGCATTGTTTGTGTGATGTATTCATTCTCCTGAGATTGCCTGGGAAGGCAGGCTGCAGGGGGTCCCTGTTGGGGCTTGCAGCTGGCTCTAGTTTTTGATCCGGAGAGCTGCCTGGAGACAAAACGCAGAAACACCATTTTACTGACCTTGTGTAAAAATCCACCCTCCCACTCCTAGACTCGCCATCCCCTTGGGTGTGCCTGAGGACCCTGAGGTGCCTGGTCCTCACTGGTTAGTGTACCCTAGGCCCAGCAGCCCCAGGCAGATGGCCAGCATCACCTTTGTCAGTGCTCCTCCTCCTCCTGTCTTGATCTTCTCCTCCAATCCATTTTCTATATCCAAATGATCTTTCTGGAATGTACTTGGGCTTGCTGGTCTGGCCCACCACTCCAGCCTTATCATCTGCCACCCTGGCACCAGTTATTCCGCTTCCTTTTCCCAGCAGGCTCTGCTCCTTCCTGCCTCTGTGCCTTTGCACATGCTGTTCCTTGCACCTCGAGTTCCCTCCTCTCCCTGTCCCTTTGGCTGGCTGACTCCTCTTCAGCCTTCGAGCCCTGCACCATTGCCACCTCTTCTCTCGTCTCCCTGCTCCCTGCTCCTTCTATGATCTCTCAACTCACAGACCTCTCATTCATATTGGTATTGGCAATGGCAATGAGTTCTATCTGCCTTTGGGCTAGTCAGCCCTTCTGGTCTGGGAGGGCCATGGCTGTGTAGGTCATCTTTGCAGCCCTTGTTTCTAGCTCAGGGCTTGACATACATTTACTGAGTGGGTGAATGAAGCAGTGAGCATTTTCTGCAGCCTTCCCCACCCAGTGCTTCTGCTCTGATCATGCTGTAGGTGGTCGGTTTTTCTCCACACTGCTGGCTGAGCCCTGCTGATGGTTACCCAGAGCCTGGGGTTCTGGCCCATTTGCTGCTTCTGGGTGCAGTGCATCTGCCACAGGTTCATGCAGCTGGGGCTGCTCTTTGTTTTATACTGGCCCTGGTGTTTGGTGCTGGAATAGTTTGTCGTGTTCAGCCCCAAGTAGACCTTTCTGCCAGAAGACCCTAGCGCCAGAGAAATTTTCCTGCCTTTAAGATCTGGTGTCCTAAATAACCAGACTGTAAACTATCAGGTGAATTCACAGCTTGATCTTGTAAATGACAAAATGAGACTCTTTTTTTTTTTTTTATTGAGACAGAGTCTCACTCTGCTGCCCAGGCTGGAGTGCAGTGGTGCACTCTTTGCTCACTGCAACCTCTGCCTCCCAGGTTCAAGTGATTCTCCTGTCTCAGCCTCCCAAGTAGCTGGGACTACAGGCGTGTGCCACCAGACTTGGCTAATTTTCGTACTTTTAGTGGAAACAGGATTTCAGCATGTTGGCCAGGCTGGTGTTGAACTCCTGACCTCAGAGATTCATCTTTATAAGTAGATCAAATGCACAGCGAGTGACTTTCACGACAGTCAACAAATAGAGTTTACTGAGTTGGCTGATTTTGGCCTTACTTTGTAAAAACTGCCTTAACGTAGCAATTGATCATGAAGAAAATACGTATGTTCAAAAATACATATGACCATTACATGAGAAGTAAAGAATATATCAAATAGGGTTTTCTGCTATGAATAGTATTTCTCAAGATGGGGCCCATGGGCCATGTGCATCAGAAGCACAGTCTACTTATGAAATACAGATTCCTGGGCCCCATCCTGTACTCACTGAACTACAGCTCCTGGTGGAAGGGCCCTGGGATCTGCACTTTCAATATGCTTCTAGAGTGATTCTGATGTTTACTGAAGGTTGAGAACTGCAAACCTGTGGGATTAATAACGACTCTAGAATCTGGGAGGTGTCACAATGATGTGGGTAGAGGTACGGTGGTCCCTGTGTAAAACATCCATCATTGGCACTACCACAGGGGATCTCTGGAGTCTAAATTCCAGCTCAGTCTTCAGCAGGGGGTCCATTGTGCTGAGGAGGTCCTCAGAAAAGGAACAGGCTATCTCAGGACATGGGGATGTGGAGCAGTCTGGTATGCTTGTGAGCTGCACACTGCATCAGGTGACTTGAACACAGTCATAAAGCGGGTTCTAGGGAGGGCACTGGACACCTGTGACTTTGGCCAGGTGTGTCTGCACATGGCGGGAGGTAGGAGGAAGCTGCTGTCCTGATGAGCCAGTCTTTGCATACCAGGCAGTCTTCAACTTTGCCAAGTATCACATAAAAAACAAGGCTGGGGGGACAGGAAGGGGCTGAGACCAGGAGGGTGCACGAAGCGTGGATCCCCGAGGCTTCGGTTCTGTCTTGAAGGGAATAGGGTGCCGTGGAAGGACGCAAGCAGGCCTGGTCAGAGCGGCATTTATTGCTGTCTTCATTCGACTTAAGTGTGGCAAGGGGCTTTCTACGCATGCTCCGTCACTAAACTCTGCATACAGCACTCCACCTTCTTTATCATCAGGACAGCCTCAAATCCCGAGGCTGGAGGGAATTGGTAGAACAAGTTCTGGCATCAGACGGCCTGAATTTGTAACTGGGCCCTGTTACTTATTAGCTATGTGAGTATGGGCAAGTTGCTTTCCGCCTTGGAGTCTTAGATTCCTAATCTATGAAATGGGTTGATAATAACTACCTCTGGGAATAAACTGGCTAATAGATGAAAGCCCTGAGCACAGTCCCCAGTATGCAACAAGTGCTTCTAACAGGGTGGCAATCACTGGATGCCAGTGTCTTACTGTGAGCCGTAGGTAATAACTCCTCCAGGCACCAGCCTTAGGATGGAAGCAGCTGAGAGCCTTTCTACCTGGCCCTGCTCCTCCCTGGATCCTACCCTGGGCATGATCTCTGAGTGTTGTTTGTCTGTTTGTCTTACAGGCATCATCCCTGAAGTGTATCGCTTAGTTCGAGTCCTGGAATTTTTTCACGTCCACCATGAACACCTCTCACCTCCTGGCCTTGCTGCTCCCAGGATCCCCACAGGGTGAAAACAGAAGCAAGCCCCCAGGCATCCCATACAACTTCTCTGACCATTGCCAGGATTCCGTGGATGTGATGGTCTTCATCGTGACTTCCTACAGCATTGAGACCGTCGTGGGGGTCCTGGGCAACCTCTGCCTGATGTGTGTGACTGTGAGGCAGAAGGAGAAGGTCAACGTGACCAACCTGCTCATCGCCAACCTGGCCTTCTCGGACTTCCTCATGTGCCTCCTCTGCCAGCCGCTGACCGCCATCTATACCATCATGGACTACTGGATCTTCGGAGAGACCCTCTGCAAGATGTCGGCCTTTATCCAGTGCATGTCGGTGACGGTCTCCATCCTCTCACTCGTCCTTGTGGCCCTGGAGCGGCATCAGCTCATCATCAACCCAACAGGCTGGAAGCCCAGCATCTCGCAGGCCTACCTGGGGATAGTGCTCATCTGGGTCATTGCCTGCGTTGTCTCCCTGCCTTTCCTGGCCAACAGCATCCTGGAGGATGTCTTCCACAGGAACCACTCCAAGGCTCTGGAGTTCCTGGCGGATAAGGTGGTCTGTACCGAGTCCTGGCCACTGGCTCACCACCGCACCATCTACACCACCTTCCTGCTCCTCTTCCAGTACTGCCTCCCGCTGGGCTTCATCCTGGTCTGTTATGCACGTATCTACCGGCGCCTGCAGAGGCAGGGGCGTGTGTTCCACAAGGGCGCCTACAGCTTGCGAGCTGGGCAGATGAAACGGGTCAATGGGGTGCTGGTGGCGATGGTGGTGGCCTTCGCCGTGCTCTGGCTGCCTCTGCATGTGTTCAACAGCCTGGAGGACTGGCACCATGAGGCCATCCCCGTCTGCCATGGCAACCTCATCTTCTTGGTGTGCCACTTGCTTGCCATGGCCTCCACCTGCGTCAACCCATTCATCTATGGCTTCCTCAACACCAACTTCAAGAAGGATATTAAGGCCCTGGTGCTGACTTGCCAGCAGAGCGCCCCCACAGAGGAGTTGGAGCATCTTCCCCTGTCCACAGTGCACACGGAAGTCTCCAAAGGGTCCCTGAGGCTAAGTGGCAGGTCCAACCCCATTTAACTAGGTCTAGGGCTTCTCCCTGCCCTGTCCCTTGCCTTTCACTTAGCTAAGTGGGAACACTGCAAGCTGGGGTGGCACCCAGCATTCCTGGCTTTCTGCGGCCCAGATAGGCTGGCAAGAGCCGGTTTTGCATCCATTGCATCATGAGGACTGGCATTCTGATGCTTCAGCTGTTTGTTCCTGGGAGAATTCTAAGCACAGATTCCAGAGGTCACAGTAAGCCTTGCAGCTTAAGTTGAAAAATGCCAGAGCCGGAGATGTTTGCTGGTAGCAGGCAGGGTTCATTCTGGTGACACAGCAACAGATGCCTGGCCTGGGAACCCAGGGATTTCACCTCCACAAGTGAGACCACAAGGCCACTGTGGGGTGAGGGAAGGTCCACTTGGAGTCAGAGCTCTGGACCTTGGTCAACTCCTCGCCTCTGTGAGAGATGGTGCTTCAGAAGTGATAAAGAATTCTGCGTGTGCAAAGCAGTGGGATTACTGTCATATTGCTAGAGCATCCAGCTGAAGAGAATGGATCTGGTAGTCTTGGGTCACAGCCTTCTGCAGCAGGAATTCCAGGACTCACTTCCTACTCCATCCTTTTTCTCTCTCACAATGTCTTCCGTCTTACATGGAAATCAGCCTGCAAGTTCCTCTCCTCGATGAGATGCGAGCACCTTGCAGGGAAACCCATATAGTCATGGAGCTTGTGTCCTACATGCAATGAACAGACCCTGGCACAGGGAGAGAGCTCCAAGGGAGTTTTCCATGGTGGGTTGATGGTAAAGGTGCCATTCACTGCTGAATGTTTGGTGCTGGACAGGAGTCCAGCATGGGAAGGGGCCAGGGCTCAGGCTGCTGCAGCCACAGTCTCCTGCCTGCCCTTTCTTGCGTCTCAGGACCTCATTTGATATGGCAGCTGGACTGAGACTCTGTGGCTGTCCGCACTGTTCACCCTCTACAGAGGCCTCCAGAACTCAAGGCCACGGCTGCAGCCTCCTTCACTCCATGCTCTGACCACTGAGCTGATTTGCCTCAGATAATGTGCCATGAGCCTTCCAAAGCTTCCCCAGGATATTGGGCATCCCAGTGGCCTTCATTAGGATCGGGGCAGGGAGTCCTGGGAGTCTGACTTCATGGGCCACTGGCTGAAAAAGGCAGGGGTCCCCTTCCTCCAGCCAGCCAGGGAAAAAAGAGAAAGGGCTCCAATGAGTGTGAATATCTTACCTTGGGGGTTATGGCCTAATCCTCTGGATGCTGAACCAGGCCCAAGGCTTCATCTGTGTATGGACCAGCCTGTCCTTGCAGGGAAGGACATGTCAAGACTGCTCCTGGGCTGTCTTGGATGGGATGTCTCTGCATGGCTCTGTTAACTCAGACCAGCCCTCCAGCAGACTGGACAGTGGCTGGCCAACTATATCTTCCCAGGGCAGGGTGTTCATGTGCTGGAACCCTGGAGGGGTCTCATTGTGAGGCGGCACTGGTTCTGCACAGGGGGTCTGGCACAGGGCTCTCACCCCTGACCAAGAACCCGTGCAGCTGACACCCAAGACAAGTGCTCTTTGAGCCAGCAGCTCCCTTCCTGGAGCTGTTTAGCTTATCCCTTCTTTTGGTCACATTTCCCATTCAGTTCCTTTGTTCATTTTGGTGTTGGATTTTGGGCAGATTTCTTGAGCCACGCTCTTGGATACAGTTTGTGCTTGTTCTGTGGTGCCATCTGCTGCTGGTTGCTCCAGGTGACCACCTGCTCAAAATAGATGGGTCCCTGAGCAAAGCCCAGGCTCTGGGACCCATCTATTTTGTAAAAAGGCCACATGTGCAAAGCAGTCCCCAAATGCCAGAGGAGCCAAGAGACTAAAGAAGGAAGCAGACAAATCCAGTTTTTTAGTATTGGGTGATTTTTATTTATTTACTTTTGAGACAGAGTGTCACTCTGTCACCCAGGCTAGAGCGCAGTGACACGATCTCGGTTCACTGCAAATTCCACCTCCCAGGTTCAAGCGATTCTCCAGCCTCAGCCTCCTGAGTAGCTGAGACTACAGGTGTGCACTACTGCATCTGGCTAATTTTTGTATTTTTAGTAGAGACGGGGTTTCACCATGTTGGCCAGGCTGGTCTTGAACTCCTGACCTCAGGTGATCCACCCACCTCAGCCTCCCAAAGTGCTGGGATTACAGGCGTGAGCCACTGCACCCAGCCAGTATTGGGTGATTTATTGAGGGAACTTAGCAGCAGAAGGGTGGTCTTGGGTCTTCACTGTTACTCTCAGACCCAAGGCTTATATACTATAGAAAAGGATATATGTGCTCCAGCAAGACAATGAACGGCAGCGTGCCACAGCAGGCAAGAATGCCATGTGGACCATAACCCAGAATTTGCATGATAACATCAAGCTTGCTTTGATCTAAAAGCAGGAGTATATATTCTTGTACTCAGTAGGAGTCAGGAGACATTCATGGGACTGGGGCTAATCAGAAGTCAACATGGCAAATCCATCTTGGGATGGAGTCACTTTTGTCTTCACATCATCCCAGAAAGATGTCATTGTCCAAGCTTCCCAAGGAATTGGGAGCCTCAGCCCCCCCGGATCCCGCACAAGTGCCTGGAGCTGCTGCTTCTTATTAGTCTCGATGGTGCCAAGAAGCTGGCGACAAAGATGATTTCGGGTGCAGACATGCTTGAGGACGGAGGGACATGCCAGGCATCTGGGGAAGGTGCTTGGTGCTAGAAATTGGGTAGAAGCCTCATTGGGTGTCATCTGTGCCCCAGCATCAGCTGGAGCTTGTAGGTATGTAGAGTCCTTGTTGCCAGCCCAGCTCGATTTAATCCACATTTTATCAGGATCCCAGGTTAATTGATGCACATTAAAGTTTGAGAAGCTCTGATCTAAGAAACAGATTGCCCTGGAGTCTAGAATCACTGGACAAGCAACTGTAGACACCCATCCTAGTTCTGGAAACATCTCTAAAATCGTTATTGCTGAAAAGGTGCATTCAATTTTGGTTGTCTGTCTCATCTCTGGCTGCATGTGGTCATATTTCTTGTGAGACCTTTATATTCTTTTGATAAATATTTGCCAGATGCATAGTTTCCATAGATATGTTCATAGTGAACATGCCTTTTTGTATTCTGCTCTATTTCACTTAAAACCGTATCAACATTTTTTAAAATCTTGCTAGATATCATTTTTTTTTTTGAGACGGAGTTTCACTCTTGCTGCCAAGGCTGGAATGCAATGGTGCGATCTCAGCTCACCGCAACCTCTGCCTCCCAGGTTCAAGCAATTCTCCTGTCTCAGCCTCCTGAGTAGCTGGGATTATAGGCACCTGCCACCACGCCCAGCTAATTTTATTTTATTTTTTTTGTATTTTTAGTAGAAATAAGGTTTCACTATATTGGCCAGGCTGGTCTCAAACTCCTGACCTCAGGTGATCTGCCCACCTCTGCCTCCCAAAGTGCTGTGATTATAAGTGTGAGCCACTGTGCCCAGTCTAAATATCACTTTTGATGGCTGCTTATGAGTGTAGAAACTGCCCCAGTGAAAGCCAGCACCTCTCAATATCTCCAGCTCCTGGGGTGTTGGGGGGGCATCTCTAGCCAGCAAGTGGACCCTCTGCTACCCATTGTGGGAGGAACCCATCTTACAGAGCAGGATCATGACTGGAATTGGAGATTCACACCACAAAGACTGACTGGGAACCCTCAGAGGGTGCAAAACTTTATCACGTCCTGGCTGTGAGTACTAAATCCTGCCCAATGCTAGTCTTTCCTTTCTAAAGTATTGATGTGGCTTTTTTTTTTTCATTATAAAAGTAGTCATATTCATTCTGAAAGATATACAATATATACAAAAATAAAATGAAAAAAATTATCAGGAGTTCCACCACTCAAACATAATCAGTGTTTACATTTTGGGGAATCCTTTTAAGATTTTATATATATAGTCATATATGCATATGTCTGTTTTTAAAAAAAATGTTTGAGATCATAGTGTGTCCATATGGGTACTTATATATTATGTTTAAGGATTGTTTTATATCTTTTTTGTTTAACCCAATAGGAATTTTTATTCACTTGTTTATTCATTAAACAAATACGTCCGACACCATGTTAGCTGCGGGGATGCAGTGGTTAGTAATCAGACATTGTCCCTGTTCTATGGAATTTAGAGTCCACTGATAGATATATCCTTTATCCTTAATCATCATCTGTTGTGGCATTCTGAGCTGATTCTAGACCCGTTGCATAGAGTTTTATGATGAATATCTATGCAAAGAACCTTTTCTATATTTGGAATTATTTCCTTAGGAAAGATTTCCAGAGGTGGACTTAACAAAGGGTACTGACATTTCTCAAGGCTCTGGATGTGTACTGCAAAATTGATTTCCAAAACAGGGCTGGAACAATTTGCACTCCCTGAGGAGTGCCCATTTCACCGTACCCTGGTAACTGTTGGGGATTTACCACTAACCAAAATACTTTGACCTGAATCGCCTGGGCTGGAGGGTGTCCCCGCTCCTGCCTCCAGGTCCAGCAAGGACTGGGGGCTCTGACCTTTGTAATGTTAGCTTGACCCTGTCCCTCTGTGAAACCTTTGGGGGCTCCACACAGCCGTTAGGGTTGCAGAACCATATAACTTATCCAAACAGGGATACTTGAGCACGAAAGGGGCTGCCATGAATAATCACACTGGGACAACAGGCAAAATCACCCTGGGAAATGGGAACATGAGGTCATCCAACTATAAATACACCCAATCCCTTTAACATAGCTTGAATTCAACCCTCTCCACCATCTGGCCCCAACTTACCTCTCCAATCTCTATGCATCCTGACATATCACATGATCCAGTCATAGTGGGCCTATAATTACCAACCATGTGTTGGGTGTCACTGTCTCTGTACATCTGCTCCTGCCATTCCCTCCTCCTGCCTCCACCCACTCCACCCCCAGCCAGGCTGCAATGCCCCCTTGCCCTTCTGGGTAGGTCCAAATCCTACCCTTGCTTCAAAACACACATTAAATAGTACCATTGAGTACTGCTTTCATTCAACAAACATTTACTGACTGCTTATGATGTGTCAGGCACATAGGGCACAAGACTGAAAACATCCCACCTGTGGAATTTTAATTGGTGTATGCAACTGTGACAACTGGTCCTAAATATGGACACAAAATGATGTGTCGGAGAGTCTGCCTTGTTACGGGTTTGAATAGACACACCCACCACCCCACAAGGTTGTAAGCTCCTTAAGGGCAAAATCCAAAAGGCTCATCCTCCACCCCTGCAGAAGCTCTGACATACCCTTGGATAGAGCAGGCACTTAAGCATTTGCCAAATGAAGAATTAATACTAAAAAAGCTTACCTACTCAGTCTGCAAGAGTTTTCTAACAACCAACTTGGGGTTCTTCATGAATCTGAGATAAAGGGAAGCCTAAATTTCCACATACCTTAGAGAAACACCGCTAGGTCCTACCACTGTGACTCTTGTTCCACCCTGATGCTGGAAGAAACTGAAGTCATGGGATTCACTGATTACTGCTTCTTGTGAGGTTAAGTGACTCATCCACGGTCACATAGCTAGTGACTGAGCCACTGGAGGGGTCAGGAGGTGACACAGGAAAGACTCAGAATTGCATGAGTGGATAAGTCACCAAAGGAGTCACTGGAGCGGAGGGGTCTGGAGGGGGAGGTGACCCTGAGAGCTGGAATGGCCAGAGAACAAACAAGCTAATAGCCCCAAAGACCTCAGTTGTTCCCAGATCCCATTTGCTGTCATCTGAAGACTATTATTTTCACTGTCAGTGTTCTCTGCTCCTTTTTGCACAAAACTCCTCCAGAGCCTTGTCTAATCTTTTTTTCTATCTTTTTTGGTTCTTTTAGAGACAGGGTCTTGTTCTGTCACGCAGGCTGGAGTGTAGTGGCATGGTCATAGCCCACTGCAACTTCGAACTCCTGGGCTCAAGTGATCCTCTCACCTCAGCCTCCTGATTAGCTAGGACCACAGGTGCATACCACCGTGTCCAGCTAATTAAAAAATTATATATTTATATATTTAATTTTATATATAAATAAATATATATATTTAATTATTTATATATAATTTTGGTTGAGACTGGGTTTTCCTACATTGCCCAGGCTGGTTTTTCTTTTCTTTTCTTTCATTTTTTTTTTTTTTTTTTGTAGAGACGAAGTCTCTCTCTGTTGCCTAGGCTGGTCTTGAACTCCTGGCCTCAAGTGATCCTTTTGTCTTGGCCTCCCAAAGTGCTGGGATCGGCATGGTATACTGTCCCTGGCCCTCTGTCTAATCTTGAAACTTCCATTTCCTCTCCTTTTATGGGTTCACCAGTCCATTCATACAGTTCTTGCCAAGGTCATCAACGACCTCCATGTTGCCAAATCCTGTAGCCAGTTCTCAGTCTTGTCTGATGTGGTCATCAGCAGTATTGGGCTGTTGGTCACTTCCTTCTCCTTGACACTCCTGCATGTGGCTTTCTCAGGGAATCATGCTCGTGGCTCTTCCTGCCTCATTGGGCTCTCCTTCCCCATCTCCTTTCCTGGACTCTTGTTGCCCTGACTTTGGGACATTGGAGCATCCCTGCATCCCCAGGGAGAGCCCTGGAGGTCCTCTCATTTCCTTGGTGAGCTCACCCAGTCTTCTGGTGCTAAATGCCCCCAAATGTGTCTCCAGTCCAGACGTCTCCCTGACCTTTGGATTTGGGTGTCCAGCATGCTTTGTGTTTCCTCGACACCAGTCGGCATCTCAAACTTGGCACATTGAAAAGCAAATTCCAGATGTGTCCCCACTACCTCCTTCCTCAGTGTCCCCCTTTTCAGGAAAGGGGAAGTCCTGCTTTTCATTTGCTCAGGCCACAATCTTTGGGATCACCTCCTATTCACACCCCACATCCAATCTATCAGTGAGTTCTGTAAGCACTGTCTTCAAAATGTTCTCAGAATGACCACCTCTCACTGCCTCCAGGCTCTGGCCCCAGTTCAAGCCACCATCCTCCCTACTGAGACCATGGCAGAGGCCTCCTTTCTGGCCTCATTCAACAAGAGTGATCCATTGAAACCAGCCAGGTGCCTGGTTCAAAAACTCTGTTCAAAACCCTCCAGTGGCTTTCCGTCATGCTCAAGGAAAATGTCACGTCACAGTCTGCACCTTCTCCTCACCCATTCCTCTTCAGCAGTGTTTGCTTCTCTGCTGTCTTTTGAACAGGCTGAGACCATCTCTGCCTCAGCCTTTTCTACTTCCTACTCTTGCTGCTTAGAATGTTACCCCTTGATATCAACTTTCTCCCTTGCTCCCTTCACCTGAAGTGAACCTTTATTACAAGAGTAGTTTCTTGCCTGGGCATGGTGGCTTGTGCCTGTAATCCCAGCATTTTGGGAGGCCAAAGCAGGGGGATCACTTGAGCCCAGTCACTGTCGAGACCAGTCAAGACAACATAGTGAAACCCCATCTCTACAAAGTTTACAAAAATCAGTTGGGCATGGTGGCACAAGCCTGTATTCTGAGCCACTTGGGAGGCTGAGGTGGGAGGACTGAGTGAGAGCAGAAGGTTGAGGCTGCAGTGAGCTGTGACCGCACCATTGCATACCAGCCTGGGCAACAGAGTGAAACCCTGTCTCAAAAGAAAGAAGAGTAATTTTTTAAGCATCCTGTAAAAATATAACCATCTTCCCTCTCTCTTCCCTCTTCTGCCCACTTTCCGCCACAGGACTTTGCACGTTGGCTGGTTCCTTGTTGAGGGTCTCTTTCCCTCATTAGAACGTGAACCCCATGGAAGCAGGCACTGCAGATGTTTCATTTACTGTCTAGCTCTCAGCAAGAACAACCATTCATGAGAGGTTCAGAAGAAATAGCCATAGTATAAGTGAATTTCCAACTGTTATAGTTCATCTCTGGAGAGCTGCACTTCAACCTCTTTTTTTTGTGGAGAGCGAGCATCTGGCTTTGTAGTTGTTTGGTCCCAAGTTTGACAGCCACTGTCTGCTAACTGTGTGACCTGAAGCAGCTCCCTTTGCCTCCTGGTTTCTGGTTCCCACTTGTAATAATAAACACTGGCTGCCATGTATTTAGTGCCCCAAACACTGTGCCAGATGCTTTATATACATTGCCTCCCCTCAATCCTGAGATCAGATAGATGAAGAAACTGAGGCTTACAGAGGTGAAATAGTTTTTTTCCACATTTTCAGTAAGAGCCAGACTTGAAATCCAATCAGTTGTCTTCCAACGTCTATGACTTAGACTGGTGTAGCAGGAAAGACAGTTGGCCAGATGACCCCCAAGTGGCCTTGAAGCTCCTAGCTAGAGAGTTTGAGTTTTATGGGTAATGGAGAGGCACTGAAGGGTTTTAAGCAGGGGAATGGCATGGTCAGATTACAATGGAGGAAGAGTAGTCTGGCTGGATTGGCCTGCATTCCCCAAAAAGCAGAAGCTGAGGCAGAGGTCTATGGACTTTTCCTTTGTTATGGAGAAAGATCCCAGGAATACGGGGAAAGGAGACAGGGAAGGAGGGAGAGCCGATCTGAAGCTGTGCTACTGAGCTGGCAGCTGATTCCTCGATATCTCTTACAACCATCTCAGGACAGTTTGGGTGGAAAAAGAGGTAAGAACTCATCCATCGGTTCCCGTGTTCCCTTGGCAAAGGTTCGTCCATGGAGCATTACCTCCCCACACTCTGGGGGATGCACAGGAACGCTGAACGTACCTGGATATGAACAGAGCAGCTCCTGCGGAGGTGAGAAGGGTGTTCGGGGTGTGAGGTGAGGTGCCATCAGGTAGCAACTGTGTGAAGCTGGTGAGCTCTCTCAGAACTGGTGCCGCAGTGGGTGGTGGACCAAGAGGCCAGTGAGGACAAGAGGATCAGAAGCAGCGCATAAACAGCATCTGATTCAGGGTCAGAGGAGGTGGTGTGGGCTGAATTGTGTCCCCTCAAACTCACATATTGAATTCCTAACCCCCAGTACCTACCTTTGGAGGTAGAGTCATCACAAAATGTGATCAGTGGAGATGAGGTGGTACTGGAGTATAGTGGGTCCCTAATCCAATATGACTGGTGTCCTTATAAAAAGAGGAAATTTGGACAGAAACACACACAGGGAGGATGTGTTGTGACAAGGAAGGCAGAGTTCAGGGTAGTCCTTCCACAAGCCAAGGCATGCTGAAGATCGAAGTGAACCACTAAAGCTGGGGGAGGGGCACCCAGCAGGCTCCCGCACAGCCCTCCGAAGGAACCAGCCCTGTGGACACCTTGACCTTGGACTCGCAGCCTCCAGAACTGTGAGACCGTAAGTTTCTGTTGTTTTAGCCTCTCTATCTGTGACGTTTTGTTGTGGCAACCCCAGGAAACTAATACAGGAGGTGACATTGGGGGCAGGAAGGCCCCTTTGTTGTAGGCAACCTGCCAGTCAGGCACTCAGTAGCTGGGGAAAAATCCAAACTCAAGTGGGTGATGGCAAAATGGGGAACTTACCGGCTCATGGAATGGGGCTCTCCAAAGGAAGTTCTTTGACTTCAGCCTTGGTTCAGGGGTTTGAACGAGGATGGTAGGGCTCTCCAGTCCTTGTCCCCTTGTCTCCACGTGTTTTGAACTGCACTTTGTATGCCCCCAGAACTCCTATGTTGAAACCCTAACCTGCAATAGGATCTAGAGGTGGAGCCTTTGAGAAGTGATTAGATTTAGATGAGGTTATGGAGGTTATTCATGATGGGATTAGGCCCTTACAAGAAGAGACCAAAGAGCATTTTCTCTCTCTCTCTCTCTCTCTCTCTGTCTTTCTATCTGTCTCTCTGTCTCTCTCTCTTTCTCTCTCTCTCTTTCTGTCTCTCTCTGCCACGTGAAGATACATCCGGGAAGCATCCATCTGCAACCCAGGAAGAGAGCCCTCACTAGGAAACAAGCAGGCCAGTAGCCCAGTCTATGGGACTCCCAGCCTCCAGAACTGTGAGAAATAAATTTCTATTGTTTATGAGCCACGCAGATTAAGGCATTTTATCACAGCAGCAGAACAGACCAAGAGAGATGCCTGAGTCTTGATCTCTGGAGAGAGCATTGGCCAAGGCCGACCCAGCCATGAGAGAGAGAGAGGCAGGCCTCGGCAGTGGCTGGCTGGGGTGTGGACTGATCCAGAGCTGGGGGTGGGCCAGAGGAAGCCAGCTCCCCAGGGCTGGATCTGGTGAGAGGACATGGAGGTCAGCAAACAAGTTGGGGTCCTGAGGCAGGGGTGGGGGTGGGGTTCAGCAAGGAGGTCTTGGTGGACAGGATGGGGCAGCGGGCAGAGGAGCTAGTTCTCCAGAGCTGAGACCAGAGATGACACGTAGGGGCCCTTCACCTGTGTTCTGTGGCCTCACTTCTGCAGAGAATCGAGGCCAGCTTCAAGATCAAGCTTCCTAGCTGGAAGCTGGGAGTGGTTGCCGCGGTTCACTGAGTTGCAGGATACCGCTGATGACTGAAGAAATGCTGGAGAGACCTGGAAGTCCCCCAGAGAAGAAATCCGATTCTTACAGCCCTGAGGAGAGGCAGTCTGGAAGGCCCTTCTTTCTAGAATATCTCTTCAAGGTTCTGATACACCTCACAACCCCTGCAAATATAGACAGACTGGACTCGGGCTCCCGGGTCCAGAGGAGATATTGGGAGAGGGTCGGTGGAGCACAGCAAGGTGTGTGCTTGGCCGGCAGCAGCCAGAACTCCTGGCCTGGGCAGCGGAGCAGGCATTTGCGGGGGGACTTGACAATGCACCTGGAGCAGGAGCCTGTTTGGGAGCGCGGCTGTGTAATCGTGGCCTTGAGGTTTCTTGTTGTTTAAATGTCACCACTTGTTTGAAACTAATTCCTGTCAGACTGTGAAAAGTTTATCAGTGTAATTGGGTGCTGGCACAAAGCTCTCTTAAAATACATATCCTTTCATTCAGAAAGCTGTTAATGGGGCATTCAATTAGGCATCTTTTTGACTGCCAAGGAAACTGTACTGAAAGTAGGGCATGCATTCAGAACAAAGAACTCCCGCTCACGGGTGAAACATCTGCGATAGCCGTATCTCCCCCACCAGATAGTATGCTTTGTGCCCCTTGGAAATATCATTTGTAGCCCCTTCTGGGTTTGTGACTAAGGAGTGGGTGGTGGATCTACAAAGGATTTCCCAAAGAGAAGCCTCCTTTACATACCTTTTGTTCTGTGGACTGACCCACATATCCCACCCCATACCTGCAGCAGGTGGGAGACTTGTGCCTTAACTGGGCAGCTGTGAACACCAGTTTTTTCCCCAAATTCCTGGGCGCTGGCTGAGCCTGCTGCTGTTTGGTGGTGGGGTCTAAGTTGCATCCTGATGGAGAAAATGCAGAGGTTTTCTCATCAGCGTGTTTAATGATTCAGAGGCAGGGTCTATCCCACTTCTTGTCCGCTATGTAGCTTTAAAACAGTTGCACACAACATGGGACAGTACGACACGAAAAGAGAGAGGTTTATAGAGGGAGATGGGAACAGTGCCAGCCCTGCATGTGGAGTGACCTCTCCAGTCCTGAACTCTTCGGCATCCTGCATCCTGCTTGTCTGGAAAACGGCTGCATCTTGCTACCTTGATTCTTGGCCTTTCAGAAACTAGACTCCTGGCCCATCTTTTCGCCTCTCTGGAGAAACAAACAACAAACAATATTCTTGTCATAATTCGAATTCTCTATGATATAAAGCTGCTTTAAAAATTGTGAAATTAAAATTAAAATTCATGTCATTTCTTGAGCTGACATTTCAGACAGCCCAGGGGCCTCCCGCTAAACTCGAGGGTGACGACGAGTCTCTGCTCAGTCTCACCTCCCGGGCTTCTGGTCAAGCATGAGTCTGCGCTCCATTCAACTCCTCCCTGGTCTTTCCAGCTCTAGGCATAAAGGTTCAGCTTGAACTCGTGGAAAGGGCTCAGGCTTTTCAGTCAACGGATCCGAATTCTTATGAGGACTGTCTCGTCGTCCTTGGTCTCAGTCTCCATATTTGTACAGTGAGGATCACGATACAGTGTTAGGGCTGGACAGAAAGCCCCCAGACTGGCTTAGGACAGAAAGGGTGGTGGTTTGGGTTCCAAGGCGGGGTTGGACAATGAAACCAGAGCTGTCCAGTGTGGGGGCCGCAGGCCACATGTGACTCCCAGGCACGTGAAATGGAACTGGGACAAATTGAGATGTGCCAAATATAAACGACACATTGAACTTCAAAGAGAGCCGCTCCAAAGAATGTGAAGTGTCTCATTAATCATTTTTATATTGATTACATGTTGAAATAGCAGTATTTTAGATATATTGGGTTAAAGTATGAAAATCAACATCAACCTTTTCCTTTCACTATTTTTTAGAGCAGCTTTATAGTCACAGCGAAATGGAGCAGAAAACACACTGATTTCCCATATCCTTCCCGAGCCCCAAACACACACAGCCTCCCCGTTAGCTACACCATCCACAGAGCGGTCCGTTTGTTGCAGGGGATGCCAGACTCCATGGTTTACAACAGGGTTCGCTCTTGGTGTTGTATGTTCTATGTGTTTGGACAAACGCATCATGACACGTATCCATCATCATAGTGTCACACAGAACAGTTTCATGGCCCTGAAAATCCTCTGTGCTTTACCTATTTATCACCTCCTTTCCCGTTAAACCCTGGCAACCACTGATTTTTTTTTTTTTTTTTTTTTTACCAACGCCCTAGTTTGGCCTTTTCCGGAATGCCATGTAGTTGGAAAAACACATTTTGTTGTCATATCAGATTGGCTTTTTTTTTTTTTAAATAAAAAAAAAGCATTAAGTTTTAAACAATTATTT